>JXOR01000225.1:0-11144 GCA_001014335.1 Coboldia fuscipes
GTAAAAGCGAAAACGTGTAAAAAAAGTGCCGAGTAAATCGGGGGATAGGTGTATTTAGGATAACACATAATTTATAATTAAACTACAATGTCAATATCGTCGCCTCTAAGTCATAAGAAGCTGCGACGAAGGTATACCATTTGGTGATATTTAAGGATATAATAACAAATATATTATTCTATGTTGTGTCGAAAAATGGTACCGATAACATAATAACATATGAGAAATTTATAAGGAGAAATATCGTTTTAAAATCTTTATGATATCTTTATCATTATATATCTTTATGAAAAATGGCGTCAAAGTCGTATTTACAAGCCAAATAAATATCGTCCACCTCAAATTTTTAAACTTTAATTTTGAAAAAAATAGTGCATCAATTGTGAAAATGTCATAAAATCTAGAAAGATACTCGATAATTTAGATGATAAGAGAGGTATCTGGTATCCTTAATAGCTATTAAACGCGATTATCTCGAAACTATGAAATGATGCATATAACCTTATGATTCTGAGGATGCGATATATGCTATGCTCACCAATTGATTAATCTAAATTTTTGTGGGTATTTTAATCATTTTAATTTTTTTGAATTTAATTTAACCCCATCAAGGAAATTTTGCACCGACCAAAATAAATGTTAGTCTGACGGAGCTACATGCGGAATAAATGGTGGGTGCTTTATGATTTTCCATTTAAAGCTGAACTATTTTTGACGAGTGACCAAAGTGTTTGGTCTGGGAACACGACCTTTTTCGTGAAACATTCTCAAAAGTGACATTTTAGTGTTTTTGGCTATACCCTTTTAGTCTTTAGAGTTAGACCCATATAGTAAGCGAAGAAAATGTTCGAAATTAAAAGAACTAACCAACTGTGCAAAAAAAATAAAAATAAAAATTAATAACAACCGAGTAAATAAAAAAAAAATAAAAAAAACAACAACAAAATGCATGTAAAATCCAAATGCTGTATCTTTCTGCAAAATTTTGTTTTGCTTTGTGTTTGTTTGTTTTGGTAATAATAAATGACGTCGCAACAAACAAAACAGTTACATTCTTTCTGCGAATCATTTTAGCTAAAATCGCGCACTTACGCCCTTGTTGTACAATTTCTTTTTGCTCTTACGGCCTGGAAAATGCGATGTATTGTATTCAATAAGGTCCGATTTGTTAGTTGCATTCTTTTTAAAAAGTACTGTAGAATTACCAATTGCTACAAAAGCGGGTCAATTTCTTTACGTTTTAAGAGTGAACCGCAGATGTTATTTCTATCGAACAAAATTTCTTTCACTCAAAACATCCAACTTTTATGAACCATAATAACACTCGTATAACGATTTGGAGGCCATACGATTTGGTATATTTGTGTAGTTTATAGTGACTTTTTAGATATATTAATTATTGATTCTCAATAAACGGGAAAAAGAACTTGATAGATCGAGTTGCAATAAAACACTGATGTGAATTATGTCTGTTGCTAAACGAAAACACACACAATCAATAACTCTATAAAATTATAGACTCATAATTATTGGTAACTAAATAATTAATTTTTAAGTCGTAGCAATAGAATATTTTTCTATATATGTATATATAGAATTACATTTTGGATTGATTTGATTAAATATGCACATACATATAACACATGGGACAAAAATTAGTGAGACTAACTATGTTAGAGGCCTTTTTTCTTTAAAATTTCACTTTATTCATCAAGGTATTCTCCTTCAAGGATGATACACTGATTCCAACGATCCTCCAACTTCTCGATCCCCCTTTTGTAAAACGTTTTGTAAAGCGTCCCCTTTTGGTCCCGCTTTAACAGGTCTAAACAGGCCTCTGAATCATCAACCCGTTGTTGTTTTTGGTCCGGTGTGAGCAAACGCGGCACCCATTTGGAAAGCAGCTTGCGCATCCCCAAATGTTCATGTAAGATTGTAAATGCCGTGCCTTTTGCAATCTTCAGGATCATAGCTATGTCTATGCCAAATTTTACGATCTTCCAGCACCATTTTGTGGACTTTTTTGATCATTTCCGGTACAACTACCGATTTTGGGCGACCTGGATGTTCCGCATCATTTGTGTCTGTTCGACCCCTTTTAAATTCAGCATGCCATCAGCAAACTGTTGATTTCGGAGGTGCATAGTCCCCATAATGTTTTAATAACCACTCATTGGTTTCAACGGTATTTTTTCCTTTTAAAAAGCAGTGCTTTATTAACACGCGAAATTCTTTATTTTCCATTTTTTAAAAAATTACAAAACAGATAACACTTAATCGACTGAACCTCATGAACTAATTATCAGAATGTAATGAAATTCAGGCTCAAGGCGTGTGAAAGTAGTACTATCCAAAAACTATAAAAAGTCTCGACTGAGATTGGTGCAAATATATTAGTCTCACTAATTAATGACCCATGTGTTAGAATTGGTGTTTAATATACATAAAACAATAACAAATGATTTTATTAACAAGAGTTGCTTGGTTAGCCACGCCTCCAATATTGATTGGTTAATGAACAACAACATTGAAAGAGACAAAATATAATTTTTATATGTGATATATACACAGGTACGTAATTATTATTGTTATTATCCGTAACGACTCTATGGCGCAGTGGATACGAATATAAACGGCTATCGAGTGGTTCCAGGTTTAAGGTCCAGTGGAGAGCTGCACAACCAGTTGAAGAAAAAATAAATACATCAAACAAAATTATTCAAAGAAACTTGAGAAGATACTAACTGAAAACAAAAAACACATAAAAATTGGGTATGCTAACCAAAATTAACAAACAACACGTGCGAAGACAATATATAAGACGGCTAGTCGCTACCATATAGCAAAGAGAAATACGGATCTGCAGAATTTTAAACATTTCATTTATAAACTTTAATTTTTTATACTTCAGACGAGTTTTAACATTTTTGAGAAAAAAACTTAAAATCATCTTTTACCTCAAAAAATTACGTACACTTCCGTTGAAGTGTCCCATTAACTTACTTTCGACAACTGCATTTGCTGCAATTTGCCAATGACACAACATTTCTTTTTCATTTTGCATTGTTTTATATGTCTTATTAAAATTGCGCTTCGTAATTGCCCGACGTTTTTCTATTAACCGGCGATCATGGTAATTTGGTGGATTGTGAAACTTTTGGTATCACAACTATACTGTTCTCTTTATACCACTCGATAATGCTTTTGGTAGAATGAATCGTAGCCAAATCAGGGCAGAAGATATGTAGTAGGAGTGTTGATTATTTATTTATTATTTATTTTTACCGGGTTGCCCAAAAACCAGAGGTTCATTACAGAGTAGGAGTGTTGTGCTCTCTCATAAAAGGAAAAGGCTGTTTATACCAGTATTTAAAAAATGCGAGTTCAAAATAAAATAGTATAGTACGACCATACCATTCCGTTTTCGTTTACGAGTACGATCTCACCGTACTTGTTTATGCTGGAGTAAATATTTACTCGGTATGGTCAATTTTTCACCGATGTGTAGTACGGTAAAACTTTACTAGATAGAATCCTAAAATCTTGTAGTCTGAGTTTCAAAATACTCCAGTACGGCAAAAATTCAATGGTCTTGATCCTATTTACTCAGGCAAGTTGAAAATCAATGAATTCTTTCCGTATAATCTTCACTTAAAATAAGATGATCTGTTTATCTGTTAAGGTCGACAATTTACACTACTTCACACACTTTTTATAACGGTATATACTACTACTACTATTACTTTGGGGAATTGCCGTAAAGGCATTGCACTGAGGCTACATAATGGGCCCATTGTACGACCCACGAAAGAACTAGCCAAGTTCGTCAACCACTTTTGTAATAAAAGCGTTAACCTTCTTAAGGCTGAGATCTACAAGATTGTGTAGTGAATAGAATGTCTGTTACATGAATGAATTAAATGAATTGAATAGTATGAATTAAATTATTTCAGATTGAAGGATCGTCGAATACAAAACAATTTGCTGGAGGACGCTAAAAAACATTCACTGAAGTGTGCAACCAAGCATTAAAGGAGGAATGTTTAAGTGCAGAGACGTCAGTACTGAAAAATAGAAACAGTGATATTAATATAATGTACAAAAGTGAAAATAGATACCAAAAGAACGATAAAGTGATTCAGCATTGCATTGGTTCCCATACAGTACGAGAGTGTCCAGTGTGCAAGGCCATCTGCAGGAAGTACGGTAAGAAAGGCCACTACAAGAAGTGTTGTAAAACAAAAATCAACAAATGAATATATTAAGTGAGGAAGAAAACATGAACCAAATTACAAACTCAAATGATAAAGTGATAATGGAAGTTAGCATAGGAGATAAAATATTCGATGTGGAGCTCGAGACAGGAGCTTGTAGAAGCGTGATAAGCAAGAAATTATACGAAAAAGAATTTAGAAAATTTAGTGATTGTAAACAGTTTAGCGTATTAAATGGAACAAGACTAGATATTGTTGGCTACATTAACGCTCCATTACGGTGTAGTGATGATAACTTAAAAAACACAAAAATATACATGATAAATACATGCAGTGATTTTGTGGCCATCATTGGTCGCGATGCGTTGGAGTTGCTGTTACTATATGAGTAGAGTCAATATTAATAATCCTTGTGAGACAAAAAATATGGTTCATGGTACACTTACACATAGCATCATTTCAGAATTCACACACTTATTTGACAACAGTAACAATGAACCAATCAAGCAATTCTACGCGGAAATCATTATGGATGATTCATATCGTCCAATATTCCACAAAGCGTATGATGTACCATATTCTCTAAAAGAGAAAGT
The DNA here is from genome assembly GCA_001014335.1 of Coboldia fuscipes. Classification (NCBI taxonomy): domain Eukaryota; kingdom Metazoa; phylum Arthropoda; class Insecta; order Diptera; family Scatopsidae; genus Coboldia; species Coboldia fuscipes. The sequence continues at coordinate 4,811 of JXOR01000225.1, forward strand.
GGCAATGGAAATTGGAAAATTGATTCAGGAAAAAATATTATCACCTATAAAATACAGTGATAATGCGAGTCCGGTGGTAATAGTACCAAAGAAGGATGGAGCATTACGACTATGCGTAGACTTTAAAAAAAACACTAAACAAGTTCGTTCAACAAGATCATTATCCGATACCTAACATAAGTGATCTATTCGCGGAAATATTTTTGCTTATTGGATTTGAAGGGTGCTTACCAGCAACTCCAAGTAAGCGATCAATCAAAGCAATATCTAGCGATCAACACTCATAAGGGTCTATACACTTTCAACAGGTTGCCATTTGGTATATCTTGCGCATCGTCCATATTCCTACGAGTGATAGATGCAATACTGAAAGATATTCCAAACGTATATGCATACCAAGACGACATCATAATAAGTGGTATAAATCTAAAAGAAACTGAAGAAACACTAAAATTAGTTTTAAGACAAAATTAGCCAAATTCAATATAAAAATAAACTTACCTAAGTCGAAATTTTTCGTAAAAGAAGTAGAATTTCACTTAACACAATAAGACCTAGTAGTTCTAAGGTAGAAGCAATTAATAAAGCTGCAGTACCTAAACATATAACACAATTTCAATTATATTTAGGATTAGTTAATTACTGTAGAGAATTTATACGGAAACTATCTGATCACTTACACAAATTGTACGAGTTACAGAAAAACAATAACAAATTTAAATGGAACAATGAGCACCAAAAAGCATTTGACAAGTTCAAAACTTTGATCTCAAATGAGACATTATTAACATTGTTTGACAATAACAAGCCAATAGTAATTTCCACTGATGCATCTCCATATGGCATTGGTGCGGTACTGGCTCATATTGTCTAAGGTCAAGAAAAACCGGTGCAATTTATTTCTCGTATCCTGACTAGTGCTGAGCGTAAAGAAGTTCCACAAGTACATTTATGGAAAAAAATTCATTATATATACTAATCAGTTCCAATTGAGAAGTGATGGAGTGTAGACGTGTTCTTTAATTACTCTACAATTACATAGTTCTATTCAAGCTGAAACCATAAAAGTACAACAAGTGCATTTATCAAAAAAAAAACTATTCTAAATCTATTACGTATAAATACTATATATATTCAATATTAATCCAAACCTAAAGTGCGTGTTAGTAACACTAAACAATTATTGCTTATGAATCCTTCCCAGGGAGATTTACAAAAGCCTAAAAAACATAAAAACTTTGCCACCTATTTAGTTACAAGTGATGCTGATCAAATAGTACATGAAACTAATAACCCAAATAATTCAATGAATTATAGTGAAGACGCCAACAAAACTGCCAGTTAGCAGTTTAGTGCAGTCAAACCAAATTCAGTGCAAACTGGAATAGATCAACACATGAAACTACTACCAGGTAATAAACGCAAACGAAACCAGAAATCTGAACCAAGTACATCTGAAAATCTAATTGCTACAATACCTACAGCAAATAGATTCCAGAACCTTTTAATTGAACCAACAGAACAAATATCAGAATAAATAACAGAAAATAAAAAAACTAATAATGATAAAATTCATTATAAACCGCCGCCAATTTATGTTAGAGATTCTAACTCTGCAAATATTATTGCAGCATGCAAGCTCTATGCTAAAGGTAAATTTTACATAGTCGACCTACTTAAAAGTAATATTAAAGAATCAAAAATTCAATTCGAAGAAGAAGTTGCATACATCAAATTGGTCTCTTGGTTAGACGAGCACATTTTGCACTACTACTCTAAACAATTATTGAGTCGATGAATCAACTCATCATTGCACAATGGAATGCAAACGGANTATATTAAAGAAATAAAAATTCAATTCGAAGAAGAAGTTGCATACACCCAAATGGTCAGTTTAATTCAGCAAAAGGGTTACAAGTAATTACTAAGGGTATTGACCATACAGTTGATCCCACCTTACTGACAAAAATATTATAAAAATCTTTAGTCAAACCACTTACACCAACAATCATCCAGAAAACAAATCCTGTGGAGACACAGTTAATAATAGATTGGATCATCATCAAATACGTGCAACACAAAATATCGCTATACAATACAGAGCAATTTCAATTAATGAAACTTACTTCAAACTAAACATAGCTGCTTTATACTGTCCCCCTAAATATTCAATCAAAAAAGAAGACTTTATCCACTTTTTCAAAAAATTAAGTAATAAATTCATAGTCGTAGGTGATTTCAACGCCAAATCTCCGGAATGGGATCAAGACTAACGACACCAAGAGGTAACTCTCTACTAATGGCATTNGAATGAAACTTACTTCAAACTAATCATTGCTGCTTTATACTGTCCCCCTAAATATTCAATCAAAAAAGAAGACTTTATCCACTTTTTCAAAAAATTAAGTAATAAATTCATAGTCGTAGGTGATTTCAACGCCAAATCTCCGGAATGGGATCAAGACTAACGACACCAAGAGGTAACTCTCTACTAATGGCATTAACCAGCGAAAATTTNCTGAAACCTATAAGTGGCTTTAAAACAACCTATTGGCCCTTAAACAGAAGGATAATTCCAGATGTTATAGACTTAGGAATTATCAAAAACATTAACCCATATACATTTCAGGAATTATCATCAGATCATGTACCAATAATTCACACTATATGCAATCCGTACAGTGTAACCCAAAACATTATACCCATGCATGGTACAAACTGGAAAAAATTTCAAAATACGTTCAAAAGGAACTTCAATCATAAAATTAAATTAAAAAATCCCGAAGACATAGACAATGCCATTGAGTTCCTAAACTCANATATACATAAAAACTAATACAATGATGGAGTTATCAGCATCAAAACTAAGGCAGCATCAAAACTAAAGCTACCCGGTACAAGGATATATAATCAATTGGACAAAAACTTGTTAGAACTGCTACATTTAAAAAGGAAAGCTAGAAGAAAATGGCAATTGGACAGATCACCTAATTCTAAAATAGTACTAATCTCAGCAACAAAAAACTACAACTAGCCCTAAAAATCAACAGAGACCATGAAATTAATGAGTTGCTTGCCAATACAACACACCTAAATGATCCACACAAAATATGGAATCTAACAAAATATACAAAAAGAAACAGACAAACAAACATCCTATTGAGAAAGGATAATCTGGAGTGGACCAACACTGATCAAGAATAGACTGAAGTTATCGCTAATCATCTGCAGAAAGTATTCCAACCCAACTTGGATATTGCACCAAATATAGAGAAAATTCAAAGCATCTCAAAAGTAAAGCCCATAAAATTCACAATTGACGAAGTAATTAGCAAAATAGAAATCATGAAAAATAAAAACGCTCCAGGACACGATCTTATCAAAGCTGAATACCTCAAAGCTTTACCAATGACTGGCAAATTGGCTATAGTATACATTTTCAATGCTATAGCGAGAACCGGCTATTTCCCCTCCCAATGGAAGCAAGCTACTATAATAACAATATTGAAACCTGGAAAGNATTGAAATCATAAAAAATAAAAAGCTCCAGGACATGATCTTATCAATGCTGATACCTCAAAGCATTACAAATGGCGGGCAAATTGGCTATAGTATACATTTTCAATGCTATAACGAGAACCGGCTTTTTGCCCTCTCAATGGAAGCAAGCTACTATAATAACAATACTGAAACCTGCAAAGGACCTCTATCACCCTAGCTCATACAGGCGTTCAGCCTTATGCCTGTTCTTCCAAAAATCTTTGATAGACTAATTCTGGAAAAAAATGCTATCTATCCTAAATAAGACAAATGCAATCCCCATACACCAGTTTCGATTCCGCAACAAACATAGTACCATCGAACAGGTTCATAAGATAGTAAATAAAATTAATGATTCCCTTGAAAAGAAACAATTCTGCGTGGGTCTATTTATGGATTTTGCACAGGCATTCGTTAAGGTAAATCAATTAGACAGACGCTACACATTCCTTTTCATAAGTTAATGGTAAATTACCTGAGGCGTAGACTTTTCCAAGTAAAACAAAATAATTCCCTTTCCAAACCATATAAAATTGAAGCAGGAGTTCCGCAGAGTAGTGTCCTAAGACCAGTTCTATACACACTATACACAGCAGATATCCCCCTATACGACAATATACTTGGAATCATATTTGCGGATGATACAGCAATCATATACTCACGCATAAATCCTATGACAACTTCCAGAGAACTCCAGGACCACACATCTAAGGTAATAAATTGGGCCGATAAATGGGGTATCAAAATTAATGATAGTAAATCGATCCAAGTGACTTTCACATTACGTAAAAAGACATGTCATCCCATAAAAATAAACAACAGATCAATACCGCTGAGCAATACAGTAAAATACCTAGGCATTCAACTTGATCGTAGACTCACTTGGAACGAACATATTAGTAAAAAATGTAAGCAAACAAAACTAATATTCAGCAAAATTAGATGGCTGTTACATAAAAAAGCAAGAACTTCATTGGAAACCAAAATTGCAGTCTACAATGCAATTTTGAAACCCATTTGGACTTGTGGCATTCAACTGTGGGTTTCAGCGATACCTACAAATATTGCAAAACTAGACAAAAAACAAACAAGTATAATTAGATCAATAATTGGAGCACCAAAATTCGTTAGAAACAATATTCTCATCAGAGACACAAATTTAAACACAGTAACAGCTGAAGCAAGCAAAATTTGTAATAACTATTTATCCAGACTAGCAGATTATCCAAATATAACCGCTAGAAAGATTCTGAAAGCCAAACCATTCAGAAGACTAAAGAATATTACTCCACTACAAATTAACCATTGGGAACTCGCAAACGAAACAAATTGATAACACAGGGGAAGTTATCAACTCAATAACTCAACCACGTCGAAACCAATAATTCTGGCACATATAAGTGACTGATTCTCTCAAAAAAGCTATGTGATGGGATTCGGAACAAACTATTTTGTCTCAAATAACCGGCTGATTCTCTTAACCGGTTGCTCAATTAACCGGCATCCACTGTATTTACATTGGTAATAAGAAAAAGAAAGAAAGAAAAAGAAAAAGAAGAAAAATTTACCCAAACTCATTTGATAATAACTCGGAGTCTGAATTTACTCGATTCAATCCAAATTTGAAGCCAAAGCGGTTAGAGTTCACTAGACCCAATCAAGTGGTCTAATACATTACCGCGTTTTTAGCGGATCCTCTTTATTACTATTACTATTAAGAGTTCACCAGAGTCCAGTGGTAAATAATATGAGTAAAGTCTCATCGTTTGCTTTTGATTTGACTTCCATTTTCACAATTTTTCCTTCCAACTGTACTGTACAGGATCACTTTTATTTAATAACTTTAAGTATTACTTAAAGTCACTCATTGTCAATCTTTTTATCAATCGTATTAATTTTTCTGTCTTTGATGTTTCTATCTTTGCCGTACACATCAATGAAAAATGATTTTTGGCAGTTGGAGCACTTTTTTCCCCGATGCGATGCATTCCATTGGCTTAAGTATGGTACCGTAACGAGAACATTTTTTAAACTTTTTATTATCTCGTTAACATTCCTTTTGTTAATTGTACATCACTCTACAAGTGATATTGTATATTGTAATCTCCTCAAAATTCGATTTTGGGGGAAAATGATTTTCGAATTGTATATGTCTTGAAACGGATAGAAAATACATTTTTCGGCAAAAGGGCACTTTTGTTTCGCGTGCGGTGTCCAGTGTTGTGTGTCCGCTGATATTTTACCATATATTGAAGACACCAGATATGCAAATGAGTTAACTAATCTGAACCAAATCTATCTATTGCAAGGTATTATGGTAAGATGAAACTAGATTGATTCTATTTGGTTCAGATGGAGCACTCTGGATATGGATGGAACTATAGGGTGAGTGGCAAAAACGGTAACAAAATTTAAATTCCTATAATTCTTGAACGCCACATATTATTACATAATAATCATAGCAACCTTAAAGGTTATTCATTTATTAGCAAAACAGCGAAAACACGTGCATATTGCATTTGTGGAAAAGATTTTATTCAACATGGAAGTGAAACGTAACGCAATATTAGCTTTGCATTTTGCACAAAAGTGGCCAACTGCCGAACATCGTATTTTCTGATTAAAAAATTTTCACCATCGAACAATTTGTCAATAAACAATATGATCGGGTATCCCTTGCCCAAAGATCAGAAGACAATTTGGAGCAAAGATTGGCCACCAGATCCCAAGGACCTCAGTCTGTGATGGTCTGGGCCGCAGTCACTGCTGATGGACGATCTCCCCTAGTGTTTTT
>JXOR01000225.1:11469-21541 GCA_001014335.1 Coboldia fuscipes
TGGTTAAAAAACCATGTTCCACACTGTATTTGAGCCGAACAATGGCCTCCACGATAGCCTGATGCGAATCCTTTAGACTATCCCATATGGAGTATTTTGCAGACCAGGGTCAACACTAAAAACTACCAAAGTGTGGATGCTCTGAAGAAAGTCCTTCGTAGAGAATGGATGAAAATACCTCAAGCTTACATATGTGCTGCGTGCAACGGGTTTTTCGAAAGACTTAAGGCCAAAGTTAAATCTAAAGGTGGTTATATCGAAAACTTGCAGTGAATTCAAAAATTTAATTAAATTTCCCATAATTTTCTCTTGTATTACAATAAAATTGGAGTTTAAATAAAAAAGTTATGACGTTTTTAAATGTTACCGTTTTTGCCACTCACCCTGTATAGATCGAAAAAAGATTTGGGCTCATCGGGTAACTATTATTTTATATGGTATGCTTTATTATCAACAACGGCAGGCGATGGAAATGGGTCTGGAATATAATACATAACTACATCATGTATTAATAGACTTTAAAGACTTTAAACATAACCAAAACGAATTTAACGTGGTGCCAGCCTTCACTTACCTTGGGTCGATCATAGCAGACAATAATAATATGGATTTGGAAATACGCGCTCGGCTGCTAAAAGTCAACAGAGCTTACTTTAGTCTGGTTAAATCACTTATTAGTGATGTGAGTGATGATTTAAAGCCGTAATGTAGAAAGTTTATTGACTATTCTATTGTTCACAATAACAATGCACTGGTTATTAATTTGGACTAAAATAATATATATCGACTGTTCTCTGTAAGAGTTACACTCGGAATCAGAACACAGGCTAAATTGACGAATTTATGTGGATTTTGCACTCTGGAAAGTGAGTGTTGATTAACAACTCTAGGGTGTCTGCAAAAGAGCTTGTCAAGGTATCATCTTGTCTTTGCAGTGTTCCAATGTTATCCATTGTACCTTTGGATAGGGCTTTCTGTATCCTTGAGGTTTCTGAGAATTCAGTCATCTTCTCACAGAAGGATCTCTAAGATCTTCTCTTGGACTTTTCAGCTCCTAATTGTATTCGTTGAGGCTCTTTTTATAGCACTCCCAATTTTTTTGTTTTCTGGGCTTTGTTATACTCTTTACGAGTTACTTTCCTAAGTTTTTCCAACTCCAAGTTCCACCAGGGTACTTTGTGTTTGACTACTCTTTGCCTTTCTGGACTGGACAGCTGTCTTTATAGGCCGATATGATGTTTTCGGTGGTTTGGTCGACCAAATCTTCTATCGACCGTGTATTCATGTTTATCCCTTCTAATCCAGCTGTGAGGACATTCTTGTACCTGTCCCAGTCTGTTTTCATGGAATTTCTAAACTCTTGATTATCACATATTGTCTTACCTATTTCGAAGACTATGTATTTGTGAATCGAGAAGGAGTTTTCCTTTAACACTTGCCACTTTATAATTAAGTTTTCGGCCCTTGTGTTGGTAAGTGTGAGGCCTATGACTTTCTCTCTTTGTGAATTCACAAAGGTAGGTTCATTTCCTCTGTTTTCTATATCTAGGTTACTATTTATTATAAAATCTAGTAAGGACTCATCCCTTTGGTTAGTATCGCTGCTTCCCCATACTATGTGGTGAGCATTGGCATCGCACTCAAGCACAAAAGACTTGTTTTTCTGGTAGCAGTAATCGACCAGTTTCTTTGTGTTGTCAATTGGAATTTGATCTTTGTAGGGAAAATAGATTGAGGCTATAACGACCTCTTATTTCCCCTAGTCGCGACACAGTTCTCCCACCATTGCTAACAAGTCTGAGTTTATGAACTCTGAAATTTTAAGAAAATAAATTTTGTTATCAATAATAATCGCCGTCCTGGGTCTGGTTGACGATATATCATAGATTAACTTATAATTTTTGGTGTTGAGGCCTCTTTCCCTTCCTCTGAATGCTCAGGGATTTTGGATTACGAACAGGATGCCACCAAATCTTTTCCGTTCTCTTGACTACTCTGACCTGTATTTGGCCAAATTTGTAGTTCAACTTTTTTGTCCCGTTCTCAATGACGTTAGCTGAAGGTTGGTTAATTACAATGACCAGGGAAACCGCATTGCCCTTAGTTTCTCGATGGAGGCCCCGCCAGGCCTTTATTCTGTTTAGCCAGGAACGCAATAATTTTTTGAGTTTCCATATTGGCCGAGTTCGGTAAGTATCCCACCAACGTTTTTAGGGCTGGAAGTTTGTCTTCTTTAGTTGCCCAGAGGCCAATGAAGTCCTCTATATTTATGTTCGGGATGTTGGTTTTGACCCAGCTAACGGTATCAGCGTTCTTACAATTGAGCACTAGATATCCCGCTTTGTAGATTAAGCCGAAAAAGCATGGTAATACTTCCTCAGCCTCTAGTAAGACCTCTTTCAGTTTCTCTCTAACCATATCCATTTGTTATGTGCCAAGGATGGACTGCGGGAAGTTTTTGGACACGATGGCTATTTTTATCCCCTGTAGGGCATCCTTGTACGAGACTGCCTTCCGTCTCTTAGCCCTTTCAACTTCCGCAACTACTGGCTGATTATCTTTAGGGCCCTTACTAGTTCATTCGGTTTGCCGAGTAAATGTGCCATAGTGATTTGATATAACAATATTAAAAAATTATTGGTTATGTAATTAGTGAATCTTAAAAGAAAGGATGGTGTAAAAAATATTTTTTTAGCACTCAACATTGTAAAATTACACGTTTTGGGTCTCGGATTAGAATCGAAAACCGATATTTTTAAGTGTTCCGTTAGCAAAACACAGATTTTTGACATAAGAGTATCATAAAGTAAAAACTTGTGTCGTAAGAATATCATAAAATAGAAATATTTGACATAAGAGTATCCTAAAGGATTCGAACATGACTCGGCCAAATAGGTAAGCTTTGAAAGTGTTAGTGAAAATAGCTAATAATTTTGTGTTTTTGGGAAACAAAAAATGAAATAGACACCTCAGTAAGCACTTCCCTTTTAATCTCGAGAGAATTGTTACACACGGCTACGGCTCATTCCCCAAATTTCTCTCTCACCTGAAAAGTGAAGCTTTACTTATCTTGGTATCTAAACTATCATGAAGTCATCAAAACCACGAATGTAATGTAAAATGTATACTATTTATGATACTTTGATTCTAATGATTTATGTTACGTTGATTCTAATTATTTTATGTTTCTTTATTCCAAATTATTGAATGTGATGTCATTTTGGACATATGAGTTATTTTATATTATTTATTTCTTACTTTACTACCGCATGAGCAACTGCTCTTAATGGGGTTTATTACATGTTATATAGTTGGAAAAACCGAGATAATGGTTGGGGATCTGTAATTTATATCCGTTATACGTAATAGAATAAAATATAAAATTAATTTTGTTAAATCAAAGTTTGTTATCCTGACGTTATAATAAGATTTAATAAATAAAACCATAAAATTAATTATTTTTAATAGCTTTATTACTTACATATTGATTTACAAAACATGATTTTGATAAAAACCTAATATAATAGAATCTACTTATGTGTATCATACTGTGCCATATAACTGCATGTTTCATGTATCATGTCAAATTATTTAACGCTGGTTGGAATTGTAGGTTTTTATTATGACATAAACTTATGAATCTTATATACGGCGAGCAATATAAGAGGATTCAACTGTCATAGTGGATCTATTGACTAATGCTAAAGAAATAAACAGTAAAAATAATAGAAACGGAAACTTAGAACAAATAATATAGTAAACTTATATATAAAAAAATATTAATTTCGCTTCGCTGGTGACTGTTTCATTGTCAAATTTCTTACTAATTTAGACGGACTCGTTGAAACACTATTTACGCCTATTGCAGCAATTTCTGATTGTTGAGTGATTGATGCTGAAGGTGGATCCACTTGAAGCCACCTAACTTGTGTTGCCGGACCATAACCTTTTTCATTTCTTGCAGCTATTCTAAAAATTATTGCTGGTTTGGTGCTCATATCGATATGAGCATTTAACAAAGATTGATTTTGAACCGTGCAACTACTAGCTGCTCCACAATATACTCGGACAAATGCCAATTGGTTTACAGGTGTTGAACCAGTTGTACTTGCACCAGGCGAAATTATTTTTTCCGTCTTATTTTGACTTGGAGATTTTACTGCTAAGTATAATGAATATTCCAAAATTTTTCCTAATGTACTTGGAGGAGCTTCCCAACTTAAATGTGCACCTTCTGGGGATTTATTTATTTTAACGGCTGATGGAGCTCCTGGATAACCTGGTAAACATGTTTTAAATGAAGCGGTTTCACTCCACTCACCACAGCCTCGAGAATTAATTGCCGCTAATCGAAAACGATATCCGGTACCAGGCTCTAAAGCAATTCGTTTGCATGTTGATAAATCTGGTAAGTTGTTTGTAGTCAATTGATTAAACTGTAACTGCCTCCGAAATTCATCAGGTAAATTATTATCATCAATAAATCCATTTACAGTATGACTACAACGAGGAAATATTCCCACCGTGAACCAAGTTTCTAATTGGGTGCTATTTACTACTTCATCGTCATTAGATACAGGCATCTTAACCGTAGCTCCATCCTTTGAATCATCATTTGCAATTTTATCCTGTTTCCGAACGTAAACAATTGTTGGATGCTGGGCTGCTAGTTCAGCTTGTCGTAAAGCTGCCGAGGCCAAAGCATCTAATTTATCTTCAATTCCAGTTGTCGAATTAATTCCATTTGACATCATGGGCTGTGTTTTAATAGTTGTTAAAATATCAGCAGCTTCTTTATCACTGACAGTTTGTGCATCTAATTTTTGTTTTTTAGCAGCTGGTAATTGTTCTTCATCAGGGCCCCCACCTAATAACCCTGGTTTTCGCCAACAACGAAATATTTTTTGAGTAATTTCAACACCATCCTCAATTCCATCAAGTTGATCAATTACATCTGTTCTAATTGCATCTGTAGATAAAGATGTTGATAACGTTGATGTTGTGGGTATCGAAGTTTGTTGAACAAAAGTTAATCCAGAACTCGAATTTGTTTGAATTATTTGTAACTTTTTTTGAACCGAACTAGAAGTGGAAGATGAAGAATTTCCCGCTTGGCCACTATGTATTCGTTTCGGCTGTAACATAACAATTTTATTTGCGGTACCAGTTACCCCAGATGTTGTTACAGCATTAGCTGGTTGCACTATAGTTACTGTTTTTTGCCCTGCGGTACCTGGTGCTAATTGTACTGTAACGGACTTACCACCAATTGTAATTGATTTTTGAGGGATGGTTGATTTGGTTGACGTTGCAACAGTTGAAGCTGCTATGGGAAGTGCAAACGCAATCGGTTTTCCACTAGTAGTTTGTACTCCACGAATCATCTTTACCCCACTCGGTAATGAATCTATTGCAGCTGTTGTTGTTGTTACTGTTTGTATACTTCTCAATTGATTTCCAGTCGTAACAAATATTATTTCATTCTGCTTGCTTCCAGTTGACTGTTTAGTTAATAAAAATGCCGGTTTTGAACCAGTCGACGATGTCATTTTACTAACTTGCAGTATATTAGGGTTTTTTACTAATATTTTACTTCCAGCTGTGGCCGAAATTAATTTAACAATATTTTGTGATGAAGATGCTATACTGTTTGTTACTACAGAAGTTGGTGTTGATGCAGATTTTTTAACTTGCATGGATCCACCACTTACGGAAAGAGCGGATGTATTAATTGAAGTATTTGTAGTAACTATATTCGGCGGACGTTTTGGCAAGACTTTCACTTTATGTAACTGTTGCACTTGCATTCCACCTTGGCCAGTCTTAACTAATTGAAATTGAACATTTTGTCCTGACAAGTTGAAAGGTTTTTGAATGATTATTTGTTTCCCGGCAATTGATGGCGCATTTAAAACTTTATTCGAAACAGCTCCCGTAACTGCAACAGTTGAAGGATTAGTTACTGTTTGGAGACGGACAGTCTGTGACAATAAACGAATTTGATTATTCGATGATACTTGTGGTGAGTTAGATGTCTTGACGTCATTTTCTGATTTAAATAACAACTTGGACTCAATGGGTGAGGATGCATTTTGTTCAATTTTAGTTATTGTTGATGCAGGAGGAGTTGTAACTACTGGTTGAGTCTGTTGTTGGGGTAAAACCGCAAGTTTCTGTATTTGAAGTACGTATGATGTAGCAGTTGGAGTTGGAAACCAACATAACTCTAAGCTCTGAGTACTTGCTCTTATTAGGCTAACTCGATTTGCTGTTGAAGGAGGTTCAACTTCAAGACTCCATAAATCCTTACAACATACCTACGTTACAAAAAAAAATATTATAATTCACTTAATTTTATAAATATCAACTCGTTGCATTTTTTTTTTGTTTAAAACAAAACCTCACCCTAACCTGGTTGTTCCAGGCTTTGCGATAACCATCCCTCCCACTCCAGATATAGAGTCTATTGTGAATCGCTACCGCAGAATGACCAGCTCGACTGCGTGGAACATATTCATCTCGTAAGTCAATATTTAATTCCTCCCAAGTTAATGTTTCTATAATCATATTACTTTTTAGTGTATATATATTTGTGTTTCATATTTCAAGAATAATACCCAAATTTAGACAAGCTAGCGAATTTGTACATCTCCACTCCTTATCAGTAGTAACACGAGTATCTTCATTAATTTGACGCTCAATAGGAACCCAACCACCAAAGATATACATTTTGGAACCAATAATTGTTGCACTATGAAGCGAACGAGGTAATGGTGGAATTCCTTTAGTCTGTGGTTTGGTCCACATCATTGTAGAAGTATCTAAAATCCACAAATCTCCTAAACGATTTCCACTCATTCCACCATAAATTACCAGATTTGATTTTCCTGTTTTTTTGCAATGATAGCCAATCGCAGTATGACTTTCACGAGGTGGAGGTTGCTGTCCAAAAGTTTTTGGCTTCTCCCATTGTTGTTCACCATTTGATAATAACTCCAATGTGTAGAGATCATCTAAATACATTGGGATATTATTTTTTGGGTCTTCACTTTCATTAGCCAATCCCCCAAAAAGATAGACAACATTGCCAATTAAAGTAAAGCTATGTCCTAATCGGGGACAAGGTGGATCACAATCTTTTGGAAATTTTGGTTTTAATCTGCGCCATTCCCATTTAGTCGCTTGTAACTCATATAAATCAGACGAATACTTTCCATATTCCACCATTCCTCCAAAAACTAAAATTCTTGTACCATGTACTGCAAAACCGTAAGCAGCACAACCTGGAGGTATTTCACCTCTTGTTACGGGAACATGCCAAAGATTTGTAGCTAAAAGTTATCCTATATAAATAAGCATATATATATATATATATATAAACACTAAGTATGTTTACCGGCATTAAAAACATGAAGTTCATCGACAATTCCTTCGTTTCCTCCACCAAACACAATCATTAAATCTTTTATGCTTACTGCACGATGACCATGTCTGGGTCGAGGTTGAGGTCCTGATGTTGCATAAATCCGATGCCACCGTAAAGGATTATCCATAAGTATCTGTTTATTCACTCCAGAATCATCCATAACCTATACACATATTATTAAATATTAAGATTTAATATATATATACAATAACTTACAACATTGAATAGGCGACTTCCGCAAAATTATTTATATTAATATTTGTGTTCTTTTAGCTGAATAATTTAATACTTTTAATTGTTTTAAAAGTTATGGCTACGCGCGAAAATTTTATTGTCTTTTTCAATCATATATTTTGTAATATTAAAAATCTTATTATATATAATACAAACAGAAACGAAATAAAATGTATAATTCAATATAATTTTTTTTTGAATGCAGATGCTTATTAGTTTAACTGCAATTCTATTTTCTATACAAATGCTCTTTTTCTTCACTACCATAAAAACAATGTGAGATTGGAAAAAATATAATTTATTACATCCAGAAAAAAACTTATGTTAAGCTGACATTTTGGGCAAGCTTTATAAACCCGCCATTTTCTGTTTTTCAAAATAAACATTATTTGCACCTTTAGTTTGAATTTGCCGTAAGTGCAATATACAATAATTTTGTAGTGTTAGTACAGTATATAGATCATAGTACATTTCATTTATCTGCATTTCAATTGCGATGGAGTTTGAATATTCTAATAGACTAAATTGACATGCAAGGCGAAATTACAATGCCGATTAATACCAATTATTGTGTAAAATAGATTCAATCGTATATAACTTACGACCTTATCAAAGTTATATGTTCATCGTTTTCTCACTATGGCCGTCTTTGATAATTGGTATTAATCTTATCGTATATGATATTTTTTTTGTATGCGTTTTGAAAGAATCGCAACGCATATGCGAGAATGTAGTTTGGGCAGTAAGTCTTTATAAAAAATTTTAAATGACCGTAAGTACATTGTTTCATACATTTTCTATAGACTCACATAGCCGGTTTTTGTACAAATAAAACTTGAATAATTGTATGGATTGTCAAATTTACAGTATAACAGGTTAAAAACATTGTTTAATCCCATGTCGATTCGCTTAATGACGGTAAAATAAATATAAATACAATGCACAAATCTACAGTACTTTTTAAAAAGAATGTAAGTGTAAAATCCGTGTTTCGAGATACTGCCTATCCTAAATAAAGAGTCAAAGCGTGGATTTGCTGTCAAAATAAAATTGGGCAATGGGTTTTATATAGTGTTGACTAAAATGACGCTAGCGTGAAGCTCACTCAACCCAATTTCAAATTTTGACAAGCCTTTTCGATGGTGGCACCATCTTTTTGTTTGTTTGTTTACATATTTCAGATTCAATATTCGTCAACTAAATGGAATAGTCACGTATCTGATAATGTATCCGATTTGACAAATACGTGATTACCATTACCCATTACCTAACAAATTGTCAACAAAATACATATTGATTTATTGTCGCTAAGCTTCATTTCAGTCATTTATTTTAAAAAAGCGTGAAATACTCAACTCTTGACGCTTTATTTAGGATAGGCAGATAATCGCATTTTAGTGTTTTTGCCTATACCTTTTTAGTCTTTAGAGTTAGACCCATATAGTAAGCGAAGAAAATGTTCGAAACTAAAGGAACTAACCAATTGTGCAAAAAAAATTAAGAAAAAATGAATAACAACAGAGTAAAAAAATAAAAAAACAAGAAAACACATGTAAAAACCAAATATTACATCTTTTTGTCGAAGTATTTTTTGATTTGTGTTTATTTGTTTAGTCTAGAATAAATGACGTCGCAACAAACAAAAACAGTTACATTTCGCAATTTTTTTTTACATACTGATAGATATAATTAATATCTTTACCGTATGCATCGTATCCTATAAGGTCCGATTTGTTAGTTGCATCCTTTTTAAAAAGTACTGTAGAAATTTTGCAAGAAACCACGTCAGCAATTTGTTAACACTTTGCTGACCGGCAATTTTACACAGAAATTATGCCATGCCACCGGCTATGGTTTTGAGAATGATTTGAAAAATAAAACGCTCTAAATAAGAATAAGAGGACACTGTATTTATTGTGTGTGCATGGTCAACACAAAAGAAGAAGAAAAAAATAACATCCAAACTGTTTTATTGTTTTTATTTATTGGTTTACCCTTTTTCTAGCGTTATTCTATACATCACAGAAAAATTTACGGAACTAAAATCACGGGTGTACCATCATAAAATAATATATGTTGGTACTCAGCATTTTGATGGGAAAGTTTAGAACAAACATTTTTGCGGCCCGGCCAATATATCAGCAATAAATAATATATAATTAAATAACAAAATTTATCCCGCGTTAATTAGTTACTGAATATTTCGTAATGTTGGGTCTCAGCAGTGTTTAAAAAATCCGAATACAAAAAAAAAAGATATAGTACGACCATACCATTCGGCTTTCGTTTACGAGTATAGTCGTATTTTACTCGTTTATTTATTTATAAATTTTAAATCCGACAATACACTACAAGAAATAGGACTCTGTCCGGATTGTGCAAAAATCAACTAAAATGGGAATTACCCACAAG
>JXOR01000231.1:331-81182 GCA_001014335.1 Coboldia fuscipes
AGTTCTTCGGGAAACTCTTATGGTTCCATTTCACAGAACCAACAGTGGGTTGCGAGAACCTTTGTCAAGATGTATCCGGGCGTATAATTCAGCTTTCATTGCACTAGATTATGATCTCTCCAGGTCATCTTGCAGAAGTAGGCTTTTATTCAGCGATACTTGGCGGTGTTTTAATTTGTGATATTTTTGTGGCACATTGCTTTTTTGATTTCATTTTGCTTTTTTTTTTTTTTTTTTTTTTTTCCGGGACTGAATTGTAGAATTGGATTGGTAATGATAATAATAAATAAATAAATAATCAGCCCGTTAGCTTAAGAGAATTTAAATCCAAGTTCAAAGAAGCAAAGGCTGCTCTTGAAAAATTGGAACACGAGATACGGAGATTCAATGAATCAAAAGTGGGTCCCAAACGGATAACCATAGGAGAGTATAAGAGCCGAGACCATCAAAAAAATAAAGAAGAACTGCAAACGTTCCGTCGGTCAGTATAAAGAAATCACGAAGACGAGGCGGAAAAGCAGTACGGTTTAGGCGACAATTAGGAAAACTGCATGACCAATGTCATTTAGCAGCGACGCATAAAGATATCAAAGACATTACAAAAGAAATTAAGCTAGTAGAAAGTGAGAGAGCAATTTGGTTATTTAATAAGAAAGCAATTATAGAATTAAAATTGTCATATATTGTAACAATTAAAAGAAGGGTTTTCTTTATATATTTTCGAGTATCCAATATCTTTATATGTATTACAGATTATAGATATCCATGTTGATTATACAAAAAACAAAAAAAATAATCAAAATTAAAATCATTTCCTATTAGTATAGACAAGAAAACATTTCTTTTATTGAATGTTTTCATATTCTGTATTAGTTAAGTAAAGTTGTTAAAATTAAAATAGCTATGGAGAACCTAGATGTACGTCAGTACAGTAAATTAAATGAATTATTTAGACCACATCGTAACTTTAAAAAGGATCCAGAAGCTAAGAAAACACTTACCTATGTTAAGCTTAAGACCGAATCAATGCAGGGAATTTGGCAAAGAATTAAAGCCTTTCATGATGAATTAAGTTTTCAATTACAAGGAAAGGAAAAGGATTTGAATGATTATTTAGAGTTATACGATCGCGCAGAAGAAGCATATATAGAATTTTCGGAAGAAATTAATGCCATCAAAGCAACATTAGCAGCTTCAGAAGAAAGTGATCACAACTCATCAACATATCATGACACCATGNACATGATTATGAGAATAAATTAGAGAGGATACAGATTCCCAAATTCAACGGCAATTATTTGGAATGGTCAACCTTTAAGGCATTATTTGAAAGCCTGGTCGACAAAAATGGTCATATGGATGAAGTGCACAAAATGCATCATTTGAAAACGCATATGGATGGAGAAGTAGCTAATCTCATTAAGCACTTGTCGATCATACCAGCCAGCTACAAAGAAGCAAAAAAGCTTCTATATGAAAGGTTTGATAACAAAAAAGTTATAATATACTCGCATGTAGCAAACATTGTGAACATACAGCCTACCAAACCGGATCAGGCTAATTCCTTCAAAAAAATGCATGATACAATTAAGGAAGCATTAGCAGGAATAAAAATGTTTGGCGAGTCGATTGATTATCGGGATCTTATTACAGTGTGCCTAATTTTACAAAAGTTAGACATTGCTTCCAGGAGCAAATGGGAGGAAACCCAAGCTAACTCCAATAAAGTACCGAAATTGAAACAGCTTTTGGAGTTTCTGGAGTTGAGATTTCGTACATTGGAAGCCATTCCCTCTATGAAAAAGGTTGTCTGTCATATCACACATGACAATAAGAATGATTCCACTTGCATAGTATGTGGAAAAGATTATAAAATTAGGAATTGTGAACAATTCAAAACATACGACATATTGAAACGACAACAATTCGTTAAGTCGAATAAATTATGTTGCAATTGTCTCAGTCCTTGGCATCAAAAACATGGATGCAGATCTCAAAATAAGTGCAAAATATGCAATCTTAGGCACTCTACGTTGTTGCATCTAGATGAGAACAAATCCACATCGAATGAAACTACAATTCAACATGAATTACAGCTACGTCTACACAGCTACATCTACAATGGAACGCGACAACGAAACATTGTTAGCAACAGCACTTGTAAATGTACGCAACAAATATGGAACATGGACACCGTTACGCGCCTTAATAGATCAAGGATCTGCAGGATCATTTATTAGCGAAACCGCGATGAGAGTATTACAACTACCACGCACCCAATCTAAACAAAGGATTAGTGGATTATCATCAGCCATGGTAGGAGTCTCAAAGGGAGCTACTACGATCAACATTAAGGAAAAGTGGGAAACATATTCATTATCAGTGAATGTACAGATCCTACAGCGGATTACAGCAAATTTGCCACATAAGGATGTTTCAGCCAATCTAACCGACATCCCGAGAACAGAATTGACTGATCCTTATTTTAATGTCTCTGACAGGATTGACCTTTAACTCGGTGCAGAAGTGTATGGACAAATCATACAAAATGGAGCTAGGCCAACAACAATGGATAAACTAGCTGCTCAAAGAACATCACTCGGATGGATACTGTCAGGAAGGGTGTTAGGAAATGTTAACTCTTTTCACTTATTATCATTTTTCAATGTAAATGAGTTAAATGGCACCAAACATGAAGAAATTCTGCAGGATTCTCCTTTCTTGAAAGAAGAACACGGAGCTGAAGATCGTTTTACCGAAAATGTAAAAGGATTNCACTAGCTGCTCAAAGAACTTCACTTGGATGGATACTGTCAGGAAAGGTGTTAGGAAATATTAACTCTTTTCACTTATTATCATTTTTCAATGTAAATGAGTTAAATGGCACTATACATGAAGAAATTCTACAAGATTCTCCTTTCTTGGAAGAAGAACACGGAGCTGAAGATCATTTTACCGAAAATGTAAAATGATATGTAAACGAAGTTTAAAATTTGTAGTTCCAGTAGCTTATATGAATTATGTTTTGAGAAAGTATCATGACGAATTAGGACATCGAGGAATAGCGAAAATCTGCGAGTCAATTCAACGAAATTATTATATACCACAGTTAAAAGAAATTGTTAAGGATTACATTGAGAATTGTTTACAGTGTGTTGTATATAATTCAAAACATAACAACCATGAAGGATTTTTACATGGTATTGACAAGGGTAGCTTGCCTATGGTTACTTGTCATATAGACCATTATGGCCCATTAGTTAAAACCAAAAGAAAAAATGAATTTGTATTTTTGGTTGTTGATTCGTTTACTAGATTTGTTAAGTTGTTCCCAACGAAAACTACAAATGCTAAGGAAACAATAAAGCATTTGAATAGTTTTTTTGAATGGTTTGGAAAACCACGTCGTATTGTATTTGATAGGGGAAAGTGCTTTTACGTTTGGAGAATTTGCAAGATTTTTAAAAGAAAATAACATATTACATGTCAAGAATGCCGTTGCTACACCCAGAGCCAATGGAGCAGTAGAACGTCTAAATAGAGATTTGAAACCGATGTTATCAAACTTAGCAGCTGATAAGGACGCTGAATGGGATAAAGTATTGCCTAATTGTGAATTTTCTATGAACAATACAATTAATAGAAGTATTGGAACGACACCTAGTATGTCTTTATTTGGTATTAATCAGCGATCATCATCGTCAATTGATGTCGTCACAGATTTTATAAGTGAATTGTCGCATCCTGATAGAAATTTAAAGAGTATTCGTGAAGATATTGTTAAACAGAACAGTAAGACTCAAACAGTTAATATGAATTATTATAATGCTAAACGAAAGGAAGTATATCAGTATAATGTTGGTGATCTAGTAAGAATTATGAGTAGATCAGCAGCAACAGGTGAAAGTCGAAAGCTCCTTCCTAAATTTAAAGGTCCTTTTCTTATTAAATCCATACTTCCTCATGATCGTTACCTTGTGACAGATATTAAAGAGTGTAAATATAGTCACAAACCGTTTGAGGCCATATTGGAGCCTAATTATATTCAGCCTTGGATACATTTGAGGGCAAATGGTTAATCAGGATGGCCGAACTGAAGTAACTTTAGTTATAGATATAGATTTAAACTACATATATATATTCAATGTGTCAAAAGAAAGAATTAATTGAAGTTAGTTAGAGTCAAGAAAAAAAGGAATAGACCTGCGGGTCGAATCGGATGTATTTTCTAAATTTTATTATTATTATTTGTTTTGTTATTAAATTTTGTGAATAAAGAGAATATTCACTACAGTAGTATATTTAATTTTTTACATTCAGGAACAGTATGTATTGTTCCGGTGTTGTATATATGAATATACACATTCGTATCACTATATGTAGCGTTATCTTAAATATAACAGCTGCGTCCAAGTGACATCCTTTTTTAATCATAAAAAGTGATTATGAACAATATTTTTATTGGTCCAAAACTGACCTTTTGCAACACTTTATTATTTCCTGGAAATACTATGAAGCATCCAGTTGTTAAATAGAATAAGAAAATACATTGTTAGATTAAGAATAGAAACTGGCGTCCTTTTTGGCCAGTATATAAACAAAAATTACTAGAAATAAAGTAGAATTTACACGACAATATAACATTGACTTTCATTAAGTGAACACTAAAGCCTATTTTCAGATTCACAAATAAAAAACACAACATTTTGGCGCTGTCGACAAGATCTTAATTGATTAGATAACTGATGTGATAACGACAAGATCTCAATTGATTAGATAACTGATGAGATAACGACAAGATCCTGATTAATTAAAATCTAGTTAATAATTAGGATTCTAGTTAATTACAAATTTATAGTTTGTGTTAGTGAGAAAATAGTGAAATTAAGTGAAAATTCAGCTGGTGAAATCTATTCACAAGACAGTGATTTTTTCGATAAAGTGTTAAATGGTGACAAGCTGAAATGGTGACTTGTTATATCGCAAAAACAGTGAAATAAATTTAATGTGAAAGAATTTTGGATAATTCGTTTATCAAAAACATTATTCTTCAAATTTTATTATAGTGCATTTTCTCAACATAACAACCGAATTTATTAAAAGTGTAGAAATATAAAACTGCATATTAAATTTTAAAAGTGGAATATAGAAAGCCCAAAAGTGCAAATTAAAATAAATAATTGGAATAAAGAAAATCCAAAAAAGTGCATATTAAAATATAAATTAATTTCTGTGAGAAAAGAAATTATTTTTGAAAATATTAATTGTGGAATAAATAATAACAGTTATTGAATAAATAATAACAGTAGTGTTTTTTATATAATTAATGTAATAATTAATTAATTAATAATTAATTAATATAATTATGTAATTAATAACCTATTTGTTAAATTATTTTTTACCGAGAAAAACAATACCTCAATAATTTATGAGTTACAATCTTGTAGATAGAAGCAAGATGAATCTATTAACTCATATGGTGATAGAGTAAAGAAAATTCTATTGCAATTAACATCATCTAGAAAATCAGACGAATCGATGTCTAATTCAGAAACGCCTAGAATGTATAAATTGATAAGCTGTATTGCATTTGTCGAGGGGTTAAAACAACCTATCAATACAATTGTACAAACTAGGGATCTTAAAGATCTCTTGGAATCGATTAGTTTTGTTGTTACAAGAGAAACGATCGAAAATAGCCAGAAATCTTTTTCTTTGGGACGGAACACTTCTTCTAGTTACAAAAAATGTGCTAGATGCAGTAGCGAACGATGTAAACGATGCAACGAAAAAGGGCATATAGCTAAAGATTGCAAAGTTAATATGAATGCAAATAATATTAATAGAAATAATAATGTGCATGTTGTGAAAGTTCGATGTTCGTTTTGTCTTCAATTTGGGCATGAAACGAATGATTATTTTGAATTAAAGAAACGTAATGAAAAATTTACAGAAAAATAAAAATAATAAAAGTAATAATCATAATAGACAAAGTAACAATTATGCTAATCAAACTAACAAAGGTAATACAGCAAATAGTTATCAAACTAATTTCCTCAATTCGGTTAAATCGTCTCCACGTTTAATTAAATTAGATTTGGATATAATCAGAACTAAAAATCCTAAATTTTTAGTTGATACTGGTGCAGACATCAGTATGATTGAAGTAAATCATTTAAGTCCAGAAATATATATTCGTCTACAGAATAAAGTAATGTTTCAGGATGCGCAAGGCAATGAATTTGTATCATTGGGTACAAGCCGCGCATATATCAAAAGTATTAAAAAATATTTTATTTTTTAAGTAGTTAAGAAACTTGTATGTATGGAAAGCATTAATGGCTGAAGTATCTTAGGTAGAGATTTCCTTAATTATTTCGGAGCTAGGATTAGTTATGCGAGTAATGCATTATCCTTGCCATAATATAAATTTTCTATTCCATTGTTTAAAATTAAAAATTATAGTAAAAAGAGAAGTTTTAACACGAATGCGTTTATGATTCCTCCACGGAGCATATTGCATATTAGAGTGAAAGTTCCAAACGACAAAGATGTAATTTATTGATCGCAGGAATTGTCACAAGGAGTTTACGTAGGTAATTCCTTATCTACACCTAAAAATGGTGAAATTATTGTTAACGTTATGAACGCAACACAAGAAATTGCGAACGTTAAAGAATTTAATCCTGTGATTGAGGATTATTTAGAAAGTAAATTATTAAAAGAAGAAAATAAAAAATTATTTACTATTCAAAAAGTTGAACGAATAAATCAAATTTTAAATGCAATTAACATACCTGAAAATGTTAATGATTACGAAAANTAATGAACGCAACACAAGAGATTGCGACCGTTAAAGAATTTAATCCTGTGATTGAGTATTATTCAGAAAATAAATTGTTAAAAGAAGAAAATAAAAAATGATTTACTGTTCAAAAAGTAGAACGAATTAATCAAATTTTAAAAGAAATTAACATACCTGAAAATGTTAATGATTATGAAAAAGAATTAATTCAAGATATATGTACAGAATACATAGATCTATTTAATTTAAAAGGCGAACCGTTACAAGCAATGAATGCTATGCAACATAATATGCAAATATACCAACAAACCCAGATAAAAGACCAATTTATTGTAAACCATATAGATAGGTTACCAGAAACTCAAAGGAAGTTTATTGATAATGAAATCAAAAGTTTAATTGAAAATAAAATAGTTACTAATAGTAGAAGTCACTTCAACGCTCCACTATTAGGAGTACCGAAAAAAGATCCACAAAAATTAAGAGTCGTTATTGACTATAGGAAATTGAATGCCATTACAATTGGTGATGCGTTTCCCCTTCCAAATATTTGCGATATTTTTGACCGTTTAGGTTTCTCGCAATATTTTACAACATTAGACTT
The DNA here is from genome assembly GCA_001014335.1 of Coboldia fuscipes. Lineage (NCBI taxonomy): Eukaryota > Metazoa > Arthropoda > Insecta > Diptera > Scatopsidae > Coboldia > Coboldia fuscipes. The sequence continues at coordinate 7,741 of JXOR01000231.1, forward strand.
AGCTAATGGATTNCCATCGTATTCCTATGACTAAAGAGGATCAAGCTAAAACTGCATTTAGCACACCCGATGGTCATTATGAGTTTTTAAGAATGTCATTTGGTCTAAAGGGAGCACCTGCAACTTTTCAACGTATTACGTTTTAACAGGTTTGCAAGGAATAGAATGTTTAGTTTACATTGATGATGTAATAATTTATGGGAAAAATATTGAGGACCATAATAAACATTTACGAAATGTATTTGATCGTTTACGCAAATATAAATTAACACTTAATTCAGAAAAGTGTTACTTTTTACAAAAAAAAATTAAATATTTAGGGCATATTATTGCTAACGATGGTATGATATTGCTAACGACTGAAAGAGTAAAATATGAAAAAATTACCCCAAACCAAAGAATGTCATAGAATTGCAATCATTCTTGGGATTAGTGAATTATTATCGATCCTTCATACCAAACCTTTCAGAGATCATTAATTGTTTGAATAAATTAAGTAGGAAAAATATTCCTTATGATTGGAACGCTAATCATGAAAAAGCGGTACTTAATTTTCCAGATTTTACGAAATCATTTATTTTAACAACCGATGCAAGTAATCAAGCATTAGGTGCAGTTTTATCACAGGTAGTTGATAATACTGAAAAGCCAATCTCCTATGCGAGTAGAGTTCTCAATAAAACTGAGCAAAATTATTCCACTATTGAAAAGGAATTGCTTGGTATTGTATGGGCTATTAAAAATTTCAGACCTTATCTGTTTGGTAGAGAATTTACGGTGTTCACAGATCATTTACCATTGGTATATTTAAAGAATATAACCGATCCTTCGTCAAGATTGACAAAATTTAAATTAAAAATTCAAGAGTACGATTGTACTATTGTTCATAAAAAGGGAAAACTTAATGTTAATGCAGATACATTAAGTAGAATTCCATTGAATGCAANAGCATTAGGTGCAGTTTTATCACAAGTAGTTGATAATACTGAAGAGCCAATCTCCTATGCGAGTAGAGTTCTTAATAAGACTGAGCAAAATTATTAGACTATTGAAAAGGAATTGCTTGGTATAGTATGGGCTATTAAAAATTTTAGACCTTATCTGTTTGGTAGAAAATTTACGGTAATCACAGATAATTTACCTTTGGTATATTTAAAGAAGATTGACAAAATTTAAATTGAAAATTCAAGAGTACGATTGCACTATTATTCATAAAAAGGGAAAACTTAATGTTAATGCAGACACATTAAGCAGAATTCCATTGAATGCAATTACTAGATTTCAGTCTAAGGTAATTGATTCGAAAAGAAAAATGAAATTTATAATGTTGAAAATAATTCCGAAGAGAATGTTAATATTTGGAAAAATATTAGTAAGGGCGTATGTGACTATGTGAAAAAATAAAATAGTTGTCAATTAAATAAGGCAAAGAGAATTAATAAGATTCCTTTGAAAATAACTACAACATCCAATACTCCATTCGAGAGGGTTGCTGTTGACATAGTGGGAAAATTACCTACTACAAATCTTGGAAATAATTACATCTTAACTATTCAAGATGATTTAACCAAGTTCTCCGCTGCTGTACCGCTAGAGAATGCAGAAGCATCCACGGTAGCAAAAGCGTTTATCGAAAATTTCGTGTGCCTTCACGGCATTTCTTATTATATCCTATCGGATCAAGGAACGATTTTTTTAAGCAAATTGTTTTCTGAAATGTGTAAGTTATTGCAAATGAAGAAATTAACTTCAACTGCATATCACCGGAAACAAATGGGGCTCTAGAAAGAAGCCACCAAACGTTGAAAAATTATTTACGACATTATGTCGATAAGGATTTGTCCAATTGGGATAATTGGATACCTTATGCAATGTTCGTATACAATACAAAATCGCATGAAATAGCAAGAGATAATATAGTTAAAGAAAAGACTAAAACAAAGGAATACGTTGATCGGAACTCGAAGAATGTTGAGTATAACGTTAACGATCAAGTATTGTATAAAATTCGAAGTAAGAAATCCTTAGAACCGTTATGGTCATGTCCTCACTTGGTGGTAAAAGTTGATTCCAAAGAGAATACAACTATTTTAATAAAAAATAAAAGAAGAAGAGTACATAATAATAATTTAAAATTATTCGTATCTTAAATTTAAATGAAACAATCAAAGAAATGTTTCACAAATACATTATTATTATTTCAAATAGAAATTCCAAATTCTAATAAAATAAAGTTCGAATTATATAAAGTTATTCTAATTCCCTTTGAGGATAAATCTATTTAATCATGTAAGTTAATGGATTCATTGCCTGACTGCATTAAAAGTAAGAATGCATATTACTGTAAGAATCACGAACCAGAATATAAAATTGAAAATCACAAATCATGTGAATTACTATTGGTTCAAGATGAAGTTTTAGCAAAGGAATTGTGTAAAATTAGAAATTTCGAAAAATTAAAAAGTCTTTGGATAAAATTAGAAGAGACTAACTATGTTATTTTTACAAAAGCGAAACTAAATGTAAAATTAAACTGTTTAGCAAAAGATTTAAGAATCAATATTAGAAATGCTACAGTAATTCAATTTAATAAAAATTGCAGATTAGAAACTGAAAAGTTTAAAATTATACCACAAACCATTGGTGTGTGCACTAAACAGACACTAAATGTAGTATTGAAGAAAACATTAATAAAACAATACTCCATGAAGAGAGTATGAAAATAATAAATCATAAATCAAACCTTGATGCAATATGTAACGATTTAAATTAATTGGAAAAAGAAACAGAAAATCAAAAAGATTTAAAAATACATTATTTGAAAATTAGTGGATTACTATTAATTATAATTATAATTGTCATAATTTTAGTAAGTGGTTACATTTGTTATAATAAGCAACTAGTAAATTTGCTTAGAAAATAGTACAATCAATTTATAAAACCATCATCAAAAAAGGTTGATAGGGTTATTGTAAAACCTGATGATGAAAACATACAGCTCGCTGTCGTAAGAGCTTGTAATGTTTATGATTAATTTTGAATTTAATAAGAATTTTCTTTTGTAAAATGATTCATCTCTTAAAGAGGGAGGAAATTTAAAAAATTTATTAATTGTCGATTTTAACAGGTAAAATCTCTCTTAAGGAGGCAGGGATGTTGTGTATATGAATATACACATTCATATCACTATATGTAGCGTTATCTTAAATATAACAGCTGCGTCCAAGTGACATCCTTTTTTAAAATAATAATAAATAGTGTTTATGAATAAGATTTGATTAACTGGCATAAAAGATGCTGCATATTTTTCTCCTTCTTCTTCGTCATTTTAAAGGACTTTCGTTCTGTTCATTGCTCCGCTGAGCTGGATGTCCAGGATTCACGCCATCTGCGTCCGGCCTTATCAGATAGTTAAAGTGCTTGGTGTACAAATAATTAGAAAGTGAGGATGGGGATGTCTGTCCTTAACCGGACGCGTCCACAGGTGGCGGATAGTGGAACGCACGGAGGAATTGTTGAAGGTTTCCTGAAACAAGACCAATGTGTAAGAGGGAAATAAAATACCTCTCGTGGACCAAAACAGACCGTCGTATTGTTGGCCCAGCGAGCCGCAATTAGACGTTAAAACCAATTAGCTCAGAAGAACTCCAAGAACTGCATATTTTTATTGGTCCAAAACTGACCTTTTTGTATTGTTTCTATTGATAAACAAATAGATAAATGAATAGAATTGAATAGAGATAAAACTATAGAATTGCATAACTAGATGCAACACTTTATTATTTCCCGGAAATGCTATGAAGCGTCCAGTTGTTAAATAGAATAAGAATATACATTGTTAGATTAAGAATAGAAACTGGTGTCCTTTTTGGCAAGTATATAAACAAAAATTACTAGAAATAAAGTAGAATTTACGAGACAGTATAACATTGACTTTCATTAAGTGAACACTAGAGCCTATTTTCAGATTCACAAATAAAAAAACACAACACCTGGCAAGATCAACCAAGATAAATTCAAGCATTTCTTTGGATTGATCCTAAGAACTGGTGAATTTATGACCACTCTAGTCCCATCGAATTTAAATATTTCAAGCCACCCCATTGAGTGATTTCACCAATGTTGAGATTCAAGAAGATTACCCGATGTACAATCCACCAGTTTCTAGTATTGAACAATCAACTAATATTTTATCTATTTTTAGTGATAATATGGATGACGAACTCCATGAATTAGAAGATGATGGTATGGAGTACATCGCGGGATATATTTTATGTAAATGTTAAAATACGACAATAGTCAATCAATTAAGCGGTTAAGATAGTACCTTCACCGAAATTAAGATGCTTAAAGAAGTGTCATTAGGAAACTTATGTAAACCCAGTGAAGAATTTTTTGATATTGTTAAGGAATTAAATAAAATACTTAGTGATTTCAATTGAGGTAGTATTTGTTATACTCGTAATTATTTGAAATCATCGTTAGATTTATCCGTTGAAACCAAATCAATGATTAATATAAAGTTAAAATATTTTAGGACAAGAATGTATATGAGGATTAGGAAACTAAACCGAAATATCACTCCAGAGCATGATAGTAAAATGAAAATGATGGAAATAGATAGACGGAGGAAAGGATAGGAATGGATGGAAAAATTATGGAAGAAGGTTCAAGAACCGTTTTGTAATTTAAAATTTAAAATAAAAATAATTCCTATGATCATATTTTTTTTTCAAATCACAAAACGATTTTTTTCTCTCATTATCATTCGATATTTCTGGCGGTCATGTTGCTTAAAGATTTTTACACTCACGTTATTTCTGATGAGGTAGCCGTTACAGCTTTTTTAAAAGCTAACGACCTTCTTGGCAATTTTGATCTCCAGACATGCGATCGTTGTGGGGGTGAGATGAGGGAAACCACCCGCAAAAACAAGAAAGGGGAGATAACTACAACTTTACGTTGTCGAGTTAAAGGTTGTCAGACAACCAAATCTATCAGGAGTGGAAACAAGTTTTTCCACTTTACTGATCTCAACGGAAAGGTGCACAAACCTCAAGATATCCGAAATCTTGGAATTGGTATTTTTTTGTGTTGGAAATACCAATTCTTCAGGTTGTCTAACTGACCGGTAAATGTAGAGTGTAGAGGGCAAATGGTTGAGACTTTGGACAATCTCATCCAAATTAACAATGCGCGTTTTGCGGAGCGACGCAACTGTAACCGGGATCACATGTTTCAAAGCGATTTTCCCGCGAACGATTCCGATCCTTTGGTTGAAGTGGCAAACAACTGAAACCACGGTTAAATTCAAATGTTAAAACAATAGGGAAAAGGGTATTAAAATTAAACAATTTTTGTTGAAATTTAATGCTTTGTTTAACCAGGGTCATGGCCATAGGGCTCAACCCATAGTTGTTAAGGAAACGAATTATTTTTGTATTATAAATAGAAAATTGAATCAGCTAATAAATTTTATCTTATCTTATCATGTGGAAAAAAGAGACCGTGCAACTCTTATTCCAATTATCGAGCGAGAATGTGCCCCATGATTCGTTATTTACTCTGATGAGTGGCCTGCATATCGGAATTTATCCGATATCGGGTTCACTCATCAAACCGTGAACCACCAAGAGAACTACGTAAACCCTATCACTGCTGTCCACAGTCAAGCTATCGAGCGATCTTGGCTCGATGCAAAGATTTGCCTTCGAAAAAAATGTGTGGCAGAAGAAAGGATGGAGAAGGGAAGGGATGATGTATTGAAGGAGGATGAAATGGGAGCAAAATATTTAAAAATAGTGGATTTATATAAGAGGAAAAAACAATAATATAGATATTAGAAGTGATGTAAAATTTAATTTAGGTCCAAAAGCATGAATATAAAATATCATTATTACAATAATGTACACTGATGAAGCCTCGGAAATGTTTTGCGGAGATTTGTAGATTGTTTGCAGGAAGAATTTTTAAGAATTTGTGCCACGGACATCAAAAAATGTTTGCCATCTCTGGCATATTGTATTCAAATATATTGAAAATAATCAGTAATATTTTTTTGAACTAGATCATCCAAACTAGCTTTCAGTTTTTTTACCATTAAAAGATGAATGATGGTGTAACCAAGTTTATTACAATTCTGTATAAAATAAACAATGCTTTGATGAATTCTTATTACTCGTCTGCACTGTACTGGCAGAGCAATCATCATTTGACTGCTTTTCTTCAGGTGATTTGAGTTTCAGTGATGTCTATACTATCAGTATTATAAATCGCCAATATATTTTCATCATTCGATAGCTTAGTTGTAACTAAACATTCATTATAAATGTAATACTCATTGAGATCAAACTTTACCGTGTACATTTTTGATAGACATCTTTGAAAAGAAGAAAAGTCAGTTGACGGGTCAAACATTTCTGGCCACCATACGGTATTGCGACTATAGAACTGTCAACTACAAAGGGGCAACTATACATGAATAATTGAATTATCCTTCTCTGTACGATAAAAGTGATAAAGGTTATAAGAATGTCATAGCGAAATACGCTATAACAATATTTCCGTCGAATTGGATTTGGATAATAATAAGAAAATTGCAAAGAAAAAATGGTATTCGCTGAGACAAGTACATACGTGAGAAGTTAAAAAGAATCTGGAGCTGAATACAACTTTTGCTCTCAATGGCCATATGAAGATAATATAGCATTTTTGGATTCAAAAAAATATTGAGAGCCCAGCCCGTCGGGCTGTGACTTATTATGAAGATAATATTAATTTAATAATAACGTCCATGTGGGCCAATTGAACGTACGATGTATGTTATTGCCATGGTATAAAAATTTACAACACGTTATTGTTATATTCGAACAGTTTTGCTCTCCATCATAAAATCTACAAAAATTTGTATTGTGGGCCAGTCTTTAGTAAATCATATGGGCTTAATATCCAGTCTCTTATAATAGACTGGTATTATTAGTAGCAGAATAACATATATTTTTCTAAACAGCCGCCTCATTTACGACTCTATGGAACTTGACATACTCTGTGTATACCGCAAAAGTGTTGTTTGAAGAAGGCGTTGAAAAAAAATACATGGGATTCAAAAAATAGACGCTTCAGATAGATGTGAACAAGTGGTATTTTAGAAATCTCTTACAATACAGTTTTCCTTCATAGTAAAATACTACTGTTTTGTTCTTCATTTCTGCTTAATACTGATACCACGTAAGTATCATTGAGTTACATGTTTCACAAACTTTTTTCATTTCTTCGACTGGAATTAGATACTCGGCTTTGCGTTATGTTCACTCAATTTATTATTATTGTTAATGCTTGTTTTTAAAAAGTCTTATGTCGCAGTTTCTTCTCATAGTGTTATACGGCATATTGGCACTTTCGGATTACCTTTTATCGGATACAAACAAACAAATCGGATTTTTCACGTCGGACTCAGTCATAACACTCATGTTCTCATTTTGTTTTCAATTTTGTTCTTTTAATTGCTTCAATTTAATAATTTTTCAATTAAATTTCACATATAAGTGCCATAAAGCGTGATTAAAGCAAATGACTTTATAGTGTGTGAAAAAATTTAGTTGGTTTTAGTTGAAAGAACAGTTAGTTTTGGGTGCACCGTGAGGCAGATGTTTTCACACTATTTATTAGGAATTAGAAAGAGATAGAGTGGTCGCACCGAAAGAAGGATTGTTTCCAATTACTTTTTTCTTTTGTGACTTGGTCAATTCGTTAATGGGTAAGCATCAATTAAACTCCATGTTATATGAGTTGCCACATTGTGATCCAACAGGAAGGATGTCTCTACAGTCGTTAAACTTGATATTCGCTTCTTTGCAATTACGATTGAATAAAAGAATTTCCAAGAAACTTGATCTAATGGTTTCTATGTTACTTGCATGTTCTCAGTTTATTAGATATTCGTATCAGTAAATCGATGGGAGGCATATATGGAATAAAGAGTGTATTCTTTAGGGCAAACAAATACATGCAATCAGTTACTGTACCTTTCAAGTAGCTCATAATTAGCAATAACCTGTGTTCCATTGAACCAAGAGAATTGGCTATTGTTACGTTATAGATTAGACTATCCGATATTGCTTTTGTCTCATTAATTGTGATTTAAGGTGAAATATTACTATGCAAATGTTTGTGGTTCTCTATAATTTAAGAGTTTTACTTATATGTAATCTTTGGATCTATGTTCACACCATCTGGTACACTCTAATTACATAAATATGATATTGAGCCGGCCAAATTTTTATGAAGGGATCGTCCTGCACTTCGGATTGATAAAATACATCAACGAATCAGAGTATGAATCAATATTCAAGTTAGAATTAACCTCCATTTGGATTATAAACAATCGAAGACATAGTGGCAACGAAAATCAATTTGAATTCATTAGTTGAGTGAATTCTTTTTCGTTCATTCAAATAGAGACAGTGTTTGTCGAACTAGTAGATAACTGATTGCGAGCTCTCAGCTCGGAATTCATTCAAAACAAAACCATAGTAGTGAATACCATACAATCAATCATTAATGAAAATATTTCAGCACTTATAAAAATATCATCAATGTACATGATGATATCGTTTTTAATTTATCAATAAGTTATTACAAAGTGATACAACGGGCTTTATTCATTGAAATTACCGTATAGTTAAACAACTGATAAATCATTGATGAAGGTGTGTTATCTAAAATACTAAACGGTTTAAGTGAAATTGTATTTTCTCGGAAACAAATTGGAGTTTTTTTTTTTATTTGTTTAAATGAGATTAGATCACACAGTTCATTGATCAAATCGATTTTCATCAACCTGGTATTCCCATTAATAATAAAAACATTTTTCGTTGTGTGTAACCCCTCATATTTTCGGTGGTGGTTGTTTTGTCAATTTAAATTAAACACGAATTAGTTTCTCCCCCTTATAATAAATTCGTAATATAAAGCAATTGACCTGTAAAATTGCAATGTGTGGTATTCATAAAAGTGTATTACTTGAAATATTTCGTTGAATATGAATTTGAAAACACACACATTTTTATAGAAAGTTTGTTCACAATGCACAGTTTATCTGAATCATTGATTCTACAGTAACTACTGTATAACTGTGTACATAGATGCTTTTTTATTATTAAGTGAACAATATAAAAAAACAAGATTATGAAAATCACATAAGAATTGGTGTTTCGGTATAATTAAAGAACAAAAAATTTAGTAAAATTTTCGATTTATAGAAAACGGTGTAGTTACGCATTATAACGGAAATAATTACAATACACTATAGACATTGAATATGAAAATGCGGTTTTAATGTCTCTCGTTAAATAGATAAGATCCGTTTTTTAATGTGTCAGTGCCGTACAAATAAGACTAAAATAACATATCTATGCTAATAATAAATGTTGAAACATAAGACAGACTATAATATCGATATTCAATTGAATTGATCCATTATCTGTTTTGACGATGGGTCAGTATGGTAGCACACGTTTATTTCATATTACATACAAAGTACTTTATACGACGGAACACAAGTGAAAAGAAATTAATAAAGAAATAGAATAACAAATAAAACACATTATGATGCTTTTTTTTGATATATGAATGATTTTGTTGATATTAAAACGGCAGACTTCATGTAATGATTGGGGCTGGCTTTCAAATCGGAGGGGATTATTACTAGGTGTAACGCATATACACCGTCTGCTTATGCTTGGGGGCCAAATTAGTAACATCAAAAACATTTTTAAATATATACAGTTGTTGCATTGGAATGCGATATTCTGTGGGTTGCCAAACATTACTGTATGCTAAAGACCCAAAGTGCTTTAGTTCGTTTAATTATTTTATTTTCTAGATTGTTTGTTTTACTTAATTGCCATTTGATAAAGTATTGAACAGCAGTAGGAACGCATCGAAAAAAAACCGGATCAATTAAACATTAGACTAACGATTGTGCTTACACTGAACCATAATTTAGTGATTTTATATCACAACAACAACATGTTGAATGTAAATTATAGTTCCATAGAGATTAGCACTTGGTTCTTTGTTATTCAAATGAATTGCATAGAATCACTTGTTTTAGTAATATTTTAACACTAGATTAGATATTATAATTCTGTTTCTCGTGAAATTAGAACACTAATTAATTGGCAACTAAATGGTAACGACGATTAGTGTGAATTTTGTGTTCATTCAGTTGTTTTTGTGCAACCAAAAGTATCGACTTAATTTTTGTTTTGTTTTATTTTATGAATCTTTCTGAACAACTGTACATTTCTTTTTGTTACTTGTGTTCAGTTTGCGGTGATGATGTTCAAAAATATTAATGTTGTTAACAGAGTAAAATAATATATATGTATATAAGATTTGTATTATTTTATGTTTTTTTTTTGTTTTTATTTTTAGATTTCGACAACTCGAATGAGAAAAGAATCGGCAATAGTACACCATTGGAACCATTGAAACCCAGTGGTGGATATCGTTTTGAGTCTGCCAACCAACAAAACAGTGACAAATTAGCTAAATAGCGCATTTTTATCGTAACGACATACATATTACAATGTATAATATGGATATGACTATATTTCTATGAATATAGAAAATATGCTGAATGATTGTTGCAATGCTTGAGAGTATACGACGGAGTTTTAGTGGAACATACAGTATAAGAACCGCCGAACTGGCTCGAGGTAAAAGAATAAATCATATCAATGTGTCCGTCTTGTTCCTGGACGAGACGGCACACACGTTTCAGGTGGATAAACGTGGTAAGGGTGCAGAACTATTAGAACAAGTGTTTCAACATCTGGAATTAACCGAACGAGATTATTTTGGACTCGAGTTTGTACACAAACAAGATGATGTTGTGGTGAGCTATTTACGGAAGAATTACGTTAATGATTTAAGTATGAAATTTTAATATCATAATTTTATTGTCTCTCTTTTGTTGCCGTTTTATTAGCGATGGCTTGACCCACTGAAATTATTTAGGAAACAATGGTCCAATATTAGACAAGGAAATGTTCCGCCAATACTCCGCTTTCGAGTGAAGGTAAATATGTAGTTTATTTGAAGTAGAAAGAATTTTATTTGTGTCAATTGAGCCATATTGAACATGACTTAATTCTAACCTTGATGTATTATTATTCTAGTTTTTCGTCTCCGATCCAAGTTTACTTCAAGAGGAGTATACCAGATATCATTTTTATTTACAAATTAAAAGAGATGTATTTACTGGACGACTACCATGTACTATAAATACTGCTTGCCTGTTGGCCAGCTATACCGTTCAATGTAAATTCTTATGAAATATGATTTATAGGATGACGAGTGGTTTTGATTATTTTAATTTTAAATGAAATTTTTTTTTCAGCTGAACTGGGTGATTATAATCCAACTGAACATGCTCCTGGTTACTTGAATTCATTACAATTATTACCTGATCAAACCGATGAGTTAGAACATCGAATTTCTGAGCTTCATAAACTTCATCGTGGTCAATTACCAGCTGATGCTGAATACAATTTCTTGGAGCATGCTAAACGGTTGGAAATGTATGGTATTGATATTCATCAAGCGATTGATTCAGCTGGTGTTCATATTGAATTGGGTGTATGTTCCACTGGATTATTGGTGTTACAAAACAGTATACGAAAGAATACATTTTCTTGGTCAAAAATGGTGAAGGTGTCGTTTAAACGGAAGGATTTTTTTATACAATTACGTCGGGAACCAGTAAGTAGTCTCAATCGTGTGATAATGAATGTTAATTAACAAATGTAATATTTTTTTTATAGTCAGAAGATTATGATACACTTCTTGGTTTTGGAATGCGGTCTCATCGACATGCGAAACTTCTGTGGAAATCATGTGTCGAACATCATTCATTCTTTCGTTTACAGCGTCCTCATCGAGCCACTCGTTTCTTACCAATGCTATTGGGTTCCAGGTAAATATATTCGAGGGAGTGCAATTGTCCATCAAGCACACAAATAGTATGAAAAAACTTGCTCATATTTTATAACTTGTCATTACCTTATAGATTTCATTACGTGGGCCGTACTGAATTACAAGCCGTTGAAGAAAGTAGAAGTCGTGCTCGGGTAGCTAAAGTATTTACACGTTCACCTAGTAAAAGAATATTGTCAACGCTACCACCAACTGGTAGCAGTGATAGTACTACAAGTAATGGTAAACCACAGTCTTCAATTTTATCAATAACGAAAACGTGCCGTCCTCACGATAATAAAGTCACATCGAAACAATCTGAGACAATACCACGCATAGCATGGGAATCGAAATGTGATGAGTGAGTTAATTACCAAACAATTAGAATATAATTATAATTTTACGCACAGATTTTGTTATGAGTGTATCATACTCTGGCTGGTTTCGTGTGTAATATCGTGCTGAATGTATTTCATTTTTTTTTATTTCTGTTTATTTTTAGTGGTAATGAATTCATCGAACAGTTAACTCGAACTAATGAATCATCGTTGCCAATTTTGGAAACATGTCTTTATGATGGAGACAATAAACCAGATCTTAAAATTGATGACGATAATTTAATAACAATTCGACTGATGGCTGATGAACAGGGACGTTATGGTTTTAATGTGAAGGGAGGTGTAGATTTAAAACATCCCGTATTGGTGTCCCGTGTGGTACCAAACTCGTCAGCTGATCGAGCACATCCAAGGGTTTGTGAAGGTGATCAAGTGGTAATGATTAATGAACAGCCGATTGAAAATTTGACACACGAAGAGGTGGTCACATTAATTCGATCTACCCGGGAGACACGATCTGGTGAATTGGTGTTGATTATGAAACCTAATGGTATAAGAAAAGATTTGCCATTGAATGACATTATAATTAATTTTCTTAAATTTTCTGATTTAGCAACAATCATTCAATATCCGATTGAGGATGAACCATTATGTCAGTATGTGCCAGAGAACGGTGTCGACTACCCACCGTTAAATGGAGACGCTCTATTCAATCAATCACTATTATTATTAAGCGATGGTTTGGCATCAGGTGCCTTAGTTACGCAATATGAGAATCTATACCGAAAGAATCCAGATCTCGATATAACTGAGGCTAGGAAACCAGAAAACGTGACGAAGAATCGATACAGGGATATTTCACCATGTACGTTTATCTTAATTACCGTATTGTGATTGTGTATAATTGTAATTACTATATTTGTAGACGATTGTACTAGAGTCCAGCTAGTGAATGCAGAAAATGGTGATTATATAAATGCTAATTATGTGAACATGGACATACCAGGTGGAGGAGTTAATCGTTATATTGCGACACAGGGTCCATTAGCAAATACAACGCTTGACTTTTGGCGAATGGTACAGCAGGAGAGTAGTTACCTAGTGGTTATGTTAACCACAGTATTGGAGCGAGGACGCACAAAATGTCACGAGTATTGGCCACAAGTTGGTGGTGTATTAAAAATGACTGATGAATTTTCCGTGACCAGTGTGAGTGAACAAGCTGATGAGACGGGAAGTTTTGTCTTCCGGGAATTTCATTTAAGTGATACAAAAGTGAGTATGAAAAATACCGTAATATTATTGATTGATAAATTTATGATCATTTGTAGACTGGGGAGAATCGAACAATTCAACATATGCAATATTTGGCTTGGCCAGATCACGGTGTTCCGTCCAATCCGAATTTATTTTTGCAATTTACCGAACGTGTTCGATCATCCAGATCGTCTAGCTTATTACAGGAGATCGATAATAGTTTACGAAATTTAAAAATATTGGACGCAGTTGATGCATCTGACGTTGAAAATGGTATTGTTGTTGGCGGTGAACGGCGTGGAGTTCATAGTAGTGACGAAAGTCCAGAAGAGATAGATTTAAGACATTCGACTTCTGTTCATCAGTATATTAGTGTGGCGAATCCACCAGTAATCGTACATTGTTCCGCCGGAATTGGACGGACTGGTGTACTAATATTAATGGATACAGCATTAGAATTAATGAAAGCTCGTGAACCGGTATATCCATTAGATATTGTTCAAACGATGAGAGATCAAAGAGCCTGTATGATTCAAAATGCTGTAAGTAATCTTTTGGGTTAAATTTATATTAGTTGTTACAATCAAACTGGAATTGTTTTTCTTTTAGGCGCAATACCGATTTGTCTGTGAGTGTATATGTGAAGCATATAAGGATATGGTTAAAGATGAGCAGAAGGACAAGGAAGACTAATTATTTAATTATGCTAAATCCAACAAAAAAAAACTGAATTATATCTTCCATCCAACTCCAGTAAGAAGTTTGTTTCAATATTTTCAATTATTTTTCATTGGATAAATATATTATATGAATCAATTTTAATTAATGTTTAAATGTTAAGCGATCACTATATCTATACATTATTAAAAGAATCAATCATTAAGAAATCATTATTGTGACAAGTTTATTTAATGAGTTAAAAAATTATGAATTTAAGAATTAAAAATATAATTATCAATCGAAACATTTTAATGATATCCATATTACAAACTATATTTAAAAGGATATCTCATAAGTAGTATTTTATCGTGAACACATTTAGTAGTAGACATTTTTTTTTCATTAAAGACGACATTCTTTACAATTACATTTAATGTTTTACATTGCCTCATGTACATAACATAAAAATAAATGTATCAAAAATAATATAAAACAATATAATGGTTATATAACTAAATTATTCTTCTGAATAAATCAATTCCGTTTCTCTTCATATAATTTCAGTAGTTGATTGCAATTCCACAGTATTATGATTTCGAACATGAACGTCAAAGTTTTTCTTATTAATGCCAGTAAATTTACAATGCGGACAACGGAATACAAATTCATCAGCTCTCTCTGGATGTTTCGTTTCAATATGAGTCTGTAACAAAAGGATTAAATTAATGATTGAAGTTGTAAGAAAAGGAAACTATTTAAATACCTTTAAGGAAGATGTTTGTATCGTTTTATATTTCTGGCACACAGAACACTCATATAAACCTTTGCCAGTATGTTTCTTTATATGTTTGTTAAAGGAGTTTCGATCGTTGGTTTTGTAAG
This sequence comes from Coboldia fuscipes, assembly GCA_001014335.1. Classification (NCBI taxonomy): domain Eukaryota; kingdom Metazoa; phylum Arthropoda; class Insecta; order Diptera; family Scatopsidae; genus Coboldia; species Coboldia fuscipes. The sequence continues at coordinate 22,857 of JXOR01000231.1, forward strand.
GACAGTCACAACATATAAATAAGTATGAATCGGAATCTGTAATATGTTTATTCTCATGACTTTGTTTCGCCGCCTTACTGCTAAACAGTTTATCACAAACTTTACAACGAAATTCAGTTTGTTTTACATGTATAAGATTCTTGTGATTGCGTAATGAAATAACATTACCAAATACCATACTACAAATATCACAGGTAACAATCTGTTTATTTTCTAGTGAATTCTTTACTTTATCCCTGTGACGTCGATAGTGCTCCTTCAATTGACGGCGAGTTTTTACAGAATGACCACATTGATCACATACAAAGTCTTTGGCATCAGAATGAATTTTTAAATGATTATTCTTTAATACTGATCTACTTGGTGTTTTGTAGTCACAGTATGGACAGGAAAAGAGATCCATATCAATTTTATGCTCGCGCCATAAGTGACTATGCAAAGATAAAACGTTAGAAAAATCGTTTTTATCACAGTTTGGACAATTAAAGGAGTCATCATCAATATTATGGGTTCGTTCATGATATTCAACAACAAATGATTTCTCACTACGAAAATTACAATTATCCCGTGTACATTTATGAAAGTGTTCATTCTCTTTAAAATTTTTTGTTTGTTTTCGCAATTTTGTTATATTAATTTCGTTTGATCCCTTTGGTCGACCACTAGTAGCTTTTATTGTCTTTTTATTTCCATTTCCGTTTGATTCAATTGTTTCACTTTGAATGACATTCTCTGTTGGTTCCAATTCGATTTCATTATTTATATCGATTATTTTCTGTATTTCTTGATGTTCTGTATTGTATGGTAGATCAGTTCCAGCAACAATAATTTGATTGTTTGATTTTTGTTCATTCGTTGTTAAAGTTGTTGGCTTTAATTTACCAGTATCCAATAATTGATAAAACTGTGCATTGTCGTTATTATTTACCGTTGAATCAACAAACCATATATCGTCATCCAATTCTGGCGGTAAATCTGACAGAAAATCGTTAATTATTTCTTCATTACTACCAAAATCTGATCCAGAATCAATGTTAAAACAATCAATTACGGAATCATTTAAACTTAAAGTATTTATTGGTAACGATTTATTATCATTTAATGGCAGTGAATATGCCATTCCATCTTCGTTCTGATTTATTGTCGACTCTAAGAACTGTTGTGTGTCAACGATTAAATCTGTTGTATTATCTTGATAATAGGGATACGTTGGTATTTCATATGGATAAGAATAGTTATCCGAATATTGTAAATTCTGTTGATCATACATTACTTGCGGTTGATTCTCATTTGGTTCGGGATTCGTTGATACACCCAACAGCTCAGACGGATTCAATAAGTTTAATTCGTCGACGGTTCTTAAATGAAGAAAACTTTTTTTAATCTCTGGTGTTGGATTTTTCAATATCTCAATGTTCTTTATTGTTATTTTGGGAATATTTGTAACACTTTGTTCATTGTTATAGGATGATAACTCGACTGGTGATTGATAGTATTCATCTGTTTGATTTCTGTATGTACTGTTGTTTATCTGTGTCATTGTCTCACCAGATAATCCATTTGAATTTAATGATGACACCGTTGGATCACGCAATAGATCAACATTACGTACAGTTATCAATGGCACATTGCTTGTTGCATTCTCGGCAGGTGGATCCGTTCGTGGTAAATTTAAATTCTTCAACTCTGGTAGAAGCTGGTACTTTGGATCAATATTGATATTCTGGATGTTTAGATCTTGCCTTATAATTTCAGATAGCTCATCCACATTTGATAAATCAACGGATTCAGTGATGATTCTTTCATCAAAATGTCTATCATTGTGATTACGGTCACCTAGTATTTTATGTTTATATGTAAATACCATATATATATCACAATCATCAAAACTTTCACTAGCTAAACAAATGGCATCTTTTGCCATCATATTATGATCGATTTCTAAGTGATGTTGTAATGTTCCAGGATCACTGAATATACCAGCACAATTGGCCGGACAAATAGCACCGACTGGCTGATTTTCTGTACAAGTGTGTCGTTCCTCTAGAAAGGTACTCCTGTCCATTGAAATTAATTTACAGCAAACACACATAAACCATACATGGTCTCGATCATGAAGTATATGGCAACCTTTTCCAAGTATTTTATCTCGTTCTCCTTCAAATGGAATTAGCCTCCTGCATGTTTCACTTTTTTCCGGGATCTTTTGTGGTTTAAGTTTATTCCTTAGTTTAATCATATCCTTGTTCAATTTGACGCTAATTGAATCTTTAACAGCTAATGTTTCAATAGACAAGGTTGCTGAATATAATATTTTTTTATTATTCTCCATTTTGAAGTAGATGAAATTATTTCAAGGATTTGAGACACAACGAGGATTTCGCGCACCGAGTTGACGATCGAAATAAATTTTGCAATTCAACTGATCCATTAGTTGTAACTTTTTCAAATTTTTAGTTAATTTGTGTAGTTAACTGTACCATAAACTGTAAAAGTAACTTTTTATTGTTTAGTAAATTGTTTAAAATTCTATTGAATTTGAGCTGAAAAAATGAAAGCCAAGTTGTTGATAAACAAATGAAATAACGAATCATATGTTCTGAACATATAGAGGCTTAGAGGCAGCGGCTAATTGATCCGAAACAATGGCAGTTTTGGCTAAGTCGCCCCTTCAATGTAAAAGCTTTGAGTTGAAGTTCAAATGTTGGTATACTTTTTCTATTCCAGCATTCCAGTGGTATGTGGTACAAATAATTTGAGAATAATTACATACCACAAATTTAAACTGCGATATTTTTTTGAAAAAATTATTTTAGACATTAATCATTACAAAATGCATAATTGTTTTCTGGTAGCAATTATTCTTGGTATATGGGAAATAAATTACTTGATTTGTGATAATCCATTAATAAATCACAGACAAATGCAGTTAAATAAAGTATCTGCAATGATCCTATTATGTATTATGTCCTTAATTCACATTTTATTAACAAAATTATGCTAGTTTAATTTATCATTCACAAGAATAAACACGAGGTTATTTTACCAATTGCCATTTGTATATACCATCAATTTTAGTACTTAAATTTGGAAACCGGTGTAAAAACACCACAATTATCGAAGTCGGCCACAATATCTTCTGGCAGATTGATTTGAAATTCACGCCGTCTTCGATAATTATAACCAGACGGTGTACACGAAAAACCTCGACGATCATCTTCAGTATGCTCGTAATATAAATGAAATTTACATGACATAAATTGATAATTTTTATTCTTTTAGAATAGCTAAGTTATCTTATGTTTTTCTAAATAATAACTATATATATCTAAAATAATTCTATGGTCTACAGTTTTTTTCAGAGTAACTGCTTTTTTCTCCGGGCTTTTTTTCTGTTGTACATTCTCTGCCTCCTTCTGCTACAGAATTCCGAAATTCGTTGCAACCTGCATAATGCAAGTCTACGTAAGCTTTGCAAGCTGCTTCAACCGTTGGCATACTTTTTCTATATTCCAGTATTCCAGAGGTATCGGGTACAAATAAATTGAGAATAATTACATACCACAAATATTACCACATATTAATACCATGCACCCTCGCCTTATGCCGTTACCGGCGGAGTGCCTCTATTCGTTCCGGCCTTCGTTTTGTTGTATTTGTTTTTACCTGTTCCATATTATTAATAACGGTTGTTATTGGTCTACTATAAATGAAATAAAAAAATATAATAAATAATATTTACTTATAGATATTTTGAGCATTTTGTTCACTTACTGCCTTGTTCCTTGCCTCTTTATTCCTATTATTCATTTTAAGACTGTTATTTCTTTTAAACTTTTATTTTATTTTTTTAGAAATTCTAATCCAGTCGACAAATTTAAAGAATCTAATCACAAAGACTTTATATCATGTTTTCAAATAAGTTTGTTATTCAAACTGTGTGTGATTCTGTTTAAATAAAACGCGGTTTAATTCTTTTTTGTAATCAATTTTCAATTACTTTACTTTTTATTAATTTAAACTTTTAGAAACACAATTGTTCGTTTCAATCATCATAAAACTTCTCTATGTATTTTTATTCTATCAGAAAAAAAAAAAATTTCCTTGACATTTTTATCGTCGCATACTGAAAGACAATATCGCTAAGGTGTATTTGTTCATGGATCACAAAGTCAACTCAAATCGTCGCTAGTGGAAGATCTCCGTCAAGATCAGATTCCTTAATTTGTAATTGTATTGTGAACGATTGCAAACCTTCACAAACATGTCAACTCGGTAGTGAATTTTTCGGTGGATAAAAAAAAAATATTTATAGCTGATTTCAATCAATCCACACGATATTAAATATTTGTAATGGCGGTCATGAATTTTTCTTTTGATCTGAAAGGCATTAATAAAACAATAACTGTTACTATGTATAATTTATGTGAAACTGTATCTGAACTGTTTTTGAATTGAAGACCATTTTTGAACTACATTGCAATGATCCTGAATTACAATTGGAAAGTTCTGAAATAAATTTTTTTCAGATATCATGTTTTGAACTACAAAATATAATATGAACTACAATTTGGCACATTCTGAAATACCAATTGCAAATCTGAACTAAATTTTGAAAAATCCGAATATCAATTGTGATATTCTGAACTAAATGTGTAAATGGTGTAGAATAAGAGTAAAAGAAATTTACTTGATTGTCTAAAAATCAAAAAAGGCACAAATTCAAAAGTAGTTTCAAAATTGTCACTGTAATCTGGTAATAAGAAAATTATAAGACTGATATTCTTTTTCAATTTATATTATTAAAAACATAAAATTTATGGTTCATAATAAGAATTAATATTTAAAACTGTATTTCCTTAAAGCTAAGTAGAATATTCAATTCATTCAACGCCATTTTAATGTGAATGCCTTATACTAAATGAATGAATTCAAATACAATTGATTCATATATTTTGGCATTCCCATAAAAGGGTTATGTTATATCGATCGAAATGTCTTATCTTACCAAACCACTGTGCCATCATCATGACTCATTCCATTTCACGTTTAATTAATGATTAATGTCTTATTACACGACTAGAATAATTATAATTCTACAGACCTTAAAAGTATTAAGTCGTCTCTTATTGATTAAGAATAATTTCATTATAAATTTTTTATTGAGGCATGGGATTCTATTCACTTTACAATATTGTAAATATTATCATAAAAGAAACACTTTTTATTTTTAGAATTGATTTTTTGTTTTTCTTTTGTTATATTAATCCAAGAAATTACTCTATCTAAGATGCCGTGTAATTAAATGTGTTAAAAGTCAAAGCAAAAGCAACAGGGATTGAAATTTTGATCAAAAGCAAAACTAAATTTTCTTTTGAGCTTTTAACATTAAATGTAATTATAGTGTCATCATGTGTGAATTTGAAAGGCACCGAGACAGATGACTGTATTTAGTTAAATTTGTTTAAAAATAATTTACATAGTTTGTGTTCCATTATTAAAATGATTCAAAATAGTAGAAGGATTGAAGTACATGTATTCATAATATTTATCCTTTTGCCATGTATATCTGTTTAATCGTTAACTATTGCATGTTGATCAAAAAAATCAATGGAGAAATATTTTGGCGGGTCTTGTTCATATTGTTTACTCTCATTGACTATGAATTTAAATACAAAATCGGAAAACGTATTATATCCTATCTATAGCATTAATAGATAACGTGTTACTATCAATGGTTTTTTATATCTCACATACGGTACAATAATATGTTAATTCAACTACTTTAGAATATGCTTTGCTAAGACCTAAGAGATTATGCGATTAAATTGTGCATTTAGATTATCAAAGATATGATTTACATTTAATATGCGCCAATACTATAAATTCAATGTTAAGTTAGAAGCTAAAAAAAAAGAAATTATTCAAATAGTAATTATGTTCATTCAATATAATTGTAATATATCAGTTAAATGCTATGATCTCTGTTTTCCATTTCATTCCATCTATTTATCTTCTTCAAATCAAATTGGCAATACATAATAAATTTAAAAGAAAATTAATAAAAAAATTATTTAAATAATTCACCTACAATTGCTTTCATTCATTAGTGAACTTAATACAATTTCAAATATCTTCTTTTTACAGTGATATACACACATAATACAGTCAAGAATCATTGTGATATTCTATTACTATTGACCACTAGTTGTTTGTTTTCTTATTCCACATGGAAATGCATGAATTTCTGTTTTAAAAAAACATATAAAATACAACAATAATATAAATTAAACTTTCATTTAAATTCATGCGCGATACGATTATCATCAACTACAATTAAATCGAATGCAAGAAACCAGAATGTTCTTTAATGAACAGAACGCGCTTAAATACTAATCGCTTTTAATTTAAATAATTCTCTATTTTTTTTCTCCATTAATTTTCTATACAGGTGCCAGTGTTATACTGATGTATTTCAATTATTCCTGTTAGTTTCTTGGGATTCATACATATTTCATTTTAAAATAAGCCACGTTCTTTTTTAATATTGGTCTGTTTCCATAATGGCAGTTGTTCAAATTCTTCTTTTGTCATGCCTAATGCTGTTACAAATTCATTATCTTTTATGTATAGTTCAAGTCTTGTTGGATCCACACCTTCTGGTAAGGGCCGTTCCAATAATACAGACAACGGATACTCGGTTTGTGTCAAGAGAGTCAATACTTCTTGAATTGAGCTTAATTCTTCAGTACGGCCATCCTAAAATTTAGATATAATACAATGGTTAAACTCTTCTTCCAATTATAACAATGAACATGGATATTCACCTGTTTAGAAATCTCAGCAATTTCTGAATGTATATTCCAATGCGGAAAAATTGATTGAAATTCGAGTGGTTCGAGACCAGCCCAAACTACAAATCCTTTAACATCATCATCTTCATTTTCCACATTTCTGAGATTATCGCTCGATATGAAATCCACTTGATCTTTTACTCGTTGCTTCTCTTTCCAATACAGAACAGCCGTTTCTAAAGCTGCTATTCTCTCTGACTGCCAACGTATCTCGTTGGCACGATTATCGGATAACGGTGATTCCTTTTGTTCCGTTTGTGATGATGGCTCTTCGGTTGGCCACCAGCCAAACCATAACCATATTTTATCATTATTGTCTAATAAGAATATCGTTGGTTGACGGGCATTGTACAGTTGTGATTGAGTGAATGGGAACGGATTTGATAAATCCTTTGTTCTACAAAAAAATTGATAAAATTCATTAAAAGTGTTTTTAACGCGTTATTTTCAAAAGAAATGACTCTTACCTCAATTGGCTATGAATTTCCGCTGCAGAGAATTTACCTTGAGTACTTGTTATATGGAAGAGTCGTGGTGTAAAGTCCATTGAACCCTTTTGATTTACAAAACTTGTGTATAATTGTCTATTTTTTGAACCGATTGCATCAAAAAATTCGGTGGGTTCAGTACCCTCATCGATTTCATTGAAGGATACTTCTTTATCTATTGTGAAAAGTTCTGAACATGTAGAGTTTTCAGCTAACTGTTGTGTCAATTCTTTGGCAATTTTCTTTGTATGACTCAATATCTTGGCACCATACCAAACATAAATCAAATTCTTTCGACCATGAATAAGTATTGTTGCATTCCGTGAACGTAGATTCTCAATTTTACATTCAACTTCTTGTAGTACTGTCTCATTTATATCATTACCAATCATAATAAACATACGCCAAGAGCTTCTTCGTTTATCACATTCTTCTCGTCTCCCCATATGTACCATAATTCCATTGAATAAACGAATGAATGGTGTTGGCTCATCGCCTTGAGCAATACGCACTTGTGCACCCTTTTCATTGTCTAATTCAACGGTAAGCAATGCAGCGGCTCCTTTCTCATTAACACTGGAATTGTTTCCTTGCCAACAGAAATAAACACAACGTTCGCGGCCAACAGTTGCATTACGTTTTGACACTTGGCCAGACAATTCTCTTACATTCACTGATATTTGATATTTCCATCGTATGATGTAACTCTCACTACTATAGAAGTGATTATAACTGGCCTCATTAATACTATCTAAGGCATTCTCATTTATTTGCCACTTAGCGGTTGAATTCGAAATGATTTGAAAATGACGACGTGTATCCATATCAAAGTAAAAATCACCACGTCCCAAATTTGCATTCTCAAGCACATAGTTTGGCTCTTCATATGGTTGACCACGATACAATTCAGCACCATTTAATGCTCGTATCATAGTGCCACCGTTTAATAAATAATCTTTTTCAAGATCATCACGTTCTACTTCAGGCCAATCAAAGAATTTTTCTCGTAACAATATTGTTTCCATATTCTGATTCACTTTAGCCAATAAACACCAATCAGGCATAAATCCTTTCTTTGTAACTTTAGTGACTTCACGGTTACCACTTAGGACAGAAAAGTTAACAGGATTGAGAACACAACTTGAATAGTCATAACCATTATTAAAACGTTCTTGTGCTAAACGAAGTGCTGCACGCTTATCATCGGAGGGTGCATTCTTTCCATTCCATACGTATACTTCACTGCCAAAATCAAATACGAATACTTTGTTTGGTTCCAACATTTCAATCTTTGGAATGCAACCCCAATATGAATCAAGTGGCACTAAAGTATCATTCTTGAACTCATAAATCATATTGGAATCAATTAAACTGGATTCAAATAAATCATCTTCATCAGCATGTCCACAATCAGTGAGCTCATAATCATCTGGTTTACCTAATAAACGCCAAAATTCTTTCTTGTGAGACTCATTACCGATTTTTCCTTCTTCCAATAGATGTTCTTTGGATGCATTGCATCCCAAATCTTTATTTTGTATGATATTGAAACTGATATTTTTACTTCTGGATATTTCAATTACATTTGCTAATGCACCGACAAAACGATATAATTTATCTTTAGTAACCAGAATAAAACAGTCACCTCGATTAATTGATGTATAACGTGGCTCCACCAATCGAGTTTGTATATGAGTCCGTCCTTTAATATGTAACAGCATTGTTGATTTATATGGCAAGAATGATTGATTCAAAGGTAATGAACTGGATCGTAAGTTCACCGATTTAAAATCTTCAACTGATGCGAGAGCTGCAATTGCCTCGACCGCTAAATGACTGTTACGTGATGAAACAGAATCATGTTTAATGCGTTTAGTATCTTTATCATTGGTTGATGATTTTAGTTCCGTGTATTCCGTTTGTAAATCTTCACGGGCAGCTAATGTTTTCAATGGATTACGAGCCGAACGTCTACCTTTTGGGCCTTGAACCACACGTTTTGTTATTAACTTTTCTGTCGGCTTAATTATATCAAAGTCTGAAACTTCAACATTCTCTTCGGTTATCACAGATTCTGGAACAATTTTTTGAAAGAACGTTCCAAATGTATCATCATCGTCGAGTTTTGGTATCATTACTTTAGATCCATTGCGTAGTTGAACCACATCACCGATCTCATCGTCTTCGCCAGGTACACTAAGGCTCCGTTTCAGAATAGCTAAACTATCACGTTTTGGACTAGTTAGTGCTGGTAAAACGGGTACCATCATCGATGGACTCTTAGCTAATCCCAATTGTGGTGCATTTGTGCTCTTAAATACAGTCTTCGGTGGATTCTTTTTATCATCAGTTGGTTTTGTAAACGGTAACTTAGCTGGTGTTTTTGTTGTTTGCAGTCGTCCAGCGACTGTAAATTTGGTAGCATCAGATTGTTCTAAAAACCCAAAAAGAAGAAAACAAGAAAAAAACGTCAAATATTTGATTCAACGCAAAAAAAATTTATTTGCATTAACGGCACTCACCAACTCGGTTTTTCCAACCTTCCGAAGATGTTTTAAGTTTACCCAAACGGTCAGATACTCCATCAATTTGTTTTGTATTTTGTGTGTGGGCCAATGACAACACATTCTAAAGTAGACATTTAGACATAAATAAATATTAAATTGCGTTATTATTTCTAGATCATCCAAATAAAAAGTATCAATAAGAACATAATTAGCCAAACAATAATGCCTTGTACCTTAAGTTGTTGTGCTGTTGATTCATTTAACATTATGCCTTCAATGAATTTTCATACAATTCATAGATTTCTAACACGTCAAATTATATCTTTCACACTTCTAATTTACTAAAAACAGTATTATTCTTATATTGGAAAGAAAACAATTTTACGCGAATTCAAATTGCTTATGTATTGTTCTATGTTAATTATATGAAAGAATGAGATTAGATTATTTATTTAAATTCTTTCGTTGTGTTAAGTACTAACTAATAGAATAGTGCAGGTGTGTGTACTTTATCATTTGCTATATACGGTTTAATATGTTTTATTGAAGGCAATCGTACGGTTTTTAATTTCCTATTAATTTTGTCATCAGTACAGTATTTGATAACATTGTTAAAATTTACTTGAGTTATTTATATGAAATACAGGTTAATCTCCATGTGCATCTATATACATTTATTTTAACATCTCGCTCTACTAAGTTACTCAATCATTTTTGTTAAATCTAATTTAGAACCACTTTCTGAATCAATATCGCCGCATAATTCTGATATAGAATACTGTGATAATCGCATTGAAAATCGTTCTTGATCAATAAGTTCATCAAATGAATCAATCGGTCCAGTTTTTTTCATTTTATTATGTCTCAATATGACGGACGGTGAAAGACTATCTTTCACAATATTGGAACCAGAAATTTCATTTAAGTACTCATCACTGGCTGCCGACGCTATAGTCCATTTATTTTCTGTTGTTGTATCATCAACACCCACAATCGCACCATCACTATTCGATTTCTGTACATTCACTTTGACTAAATAATCAGGTGATATCGATCGATTACTTAATGATGTAGGTTTCAATTTATCAGTCTGTTGTTTATCCTTATTTAATGTATCGTCTGATGACGACATACTTTCATATAATCTATCTATAATATCATCAACAATACTATCACTTTCATTCTTATGTAAATTATTATTTGAATCATTTTTATTAATCGTTTTAATTAAATCCATTTCGTTTAAATCATCTAATATGATTTCATCGTCATCGTATTCTGATACGGTTGTTGATTTTTCATCAGAACTTCTGTTGGTCATTTCATTACCATTCAACAGTTGTATTGAAATATTTGGTATTGGTCCAACAGGTCGTAATTCATTTAATTTTAAATTTTTTTCATTTCGCATATGAATTTTCATTTTATTTGAACCTTTTTCAAATTTTTCAGTTAATGATCGTACCAATTTACGTGCTCGTGTTGTTTTTAAACTAATATTTTCATCTTCACTCAATGGCACTGTATCCGATGAATTTAATTCAATTGATTCGTTATCCGAATCTTTATCACTTTTCGTTTCCTGGAAATAATTATCGGGTAATGTTGCACAACGTATTGGACGATTTCTGGCAATTATTTCAGCACGTCGTGATTTTTCTTTCATTGATTCTTCAAATCGTTTGCCAATTGGTATACGTTTATTATTTTCACACTTTCGTTGCTGTTGTTGTTGTTTTATATAAAAATTTTCCACCGGTTTATTGTACTCTTGTGATTGATCATCCGTCACCCACACTAGATTTGTTTGTGTGCTTTTTGTACACTTTTTAATAAATCGTAAAGATGATTTCAATTGTTTTTTATTTAATTTCAATTCATTTTTGGCATCTTTACGTATATTATAAATCAGTTTAAATATAAAATGCACCATCACAATCGTAAACAGAAACCAACCAGTGTAATATAATGCTGACCAAGGCACAATGAATTCCATTGTATGGATGACTAAGTCTTTTAGATTTTGAATTCTTTCAAAATAAAAACTGGTCACTTAGAGTGATTTATAGTAAAATGAGTTAAGACTGGCACACTGCAACTAACAAATCGTTTGATTTGATACAAAAAAAAAAATAAGAAACTATAGACCACTAACGAAGACAATAAACTTTAAACTGCATTCTATAAACTTAACGAATCAATCGAGTTATTGTTAGACAGTGTTCAACTAAACTTCGTTATCTATGATAAGCACACAATGTTAGTTAACAATAATTCACTTCATTCATGGCTTTACTTATTTGTATTTGCGTTTCATAAACCACAAGAGAGTACTTTAATTTCCAAGGCACTGATAGATCATATTCAATTTCCTAATTTATAATTTTAATCAATGATGAATAGCACGTAATCCTTATTCGATTTACAGAGAAAAACTAAATGAAAATTGACAAAGAAACTAGATCATATTCACTTTAATTATAGATTTTCTTAAAGAGAAAATAAAATTTTGGCCCACCACTATTAATATTTTAGCACACAATGTAAATTAAAAACAACGAAATCAACTAAGTTACGTGCTGATATTGTACGATACAGGAAACTTTTGCAAAGTGGATAATAACGTAACTCACTTAAATCGCACAGAATTATACTAAAAATAAAATTTATTTCCGAATTATGATTAACCCCAATACACCGAGTCGTATAGAATTTTATAACAAAATACCGAAGAATCAACCACACCGTTACTGATCATCAGTCACATTAACAGTGATGAAAATGTATTTAATTTTTATTTTTAAAATGTTGATATTGGTTTACGCGATTTATATTAATATTTTGTTTTTATTTTTTTTTCTTCTTCAAAATAAATATGTAACGAAGCATAATAAACAAGGTCTTTTCATTGTATTCAAGTGGATTTGTATATTAAGATATGTATCATACACTAAATGTAATTTAAACAGGTAGATGTGTAACCAAAATCATTGATTGAATTCATTGAAAAATAAGGTGTGATTGCCATTTATTATCAAAACTTAACTAAACATCGTACACAATCACATTGTCTTGTATTCAGTCTTTTATTATTGATTATTTTTATCAAATCAATGCACTATTATCAACGGAACCATTAAACACATAGACAATTGAAATGATTCTCTGTTATTATCTAATCACTTGTTTGAGTATTATTATGGCTCGGAACGTATTTAAACCAATAATATCAATGTCATATTTATTTTGCCGATGTTTCGCTAACAAATTGCAATTTTTACAAGAAAAATTGAACATTTTTTATTACAAACTGTTCGAGCAGTTTGATGACACAAGACTGTCTATTAGATTCATCATCATCTTAACGATAGTTTGTATTAAAACAATCACTATAAATCAACTTATGCGGATTCGTCAGATCTTTGTTAATTTTAATTTTATTTTTTTCGCCTAGTCTTGATATGTCTCTCTTTCTGTCTAACTGCGATAACTAGACTGACTCATTTGAAATAGTGAACGTTCAAAACTTTTTGTAACATTGAGAAGTTGATAATCAATTGCATCTCAGCTAACATGCTATATAAATTACTCATTCATTTACTACCACACACACACACATATAGATTTATATTAAAAACTCTATAAATTTCCATTATGAATTGATGGGTTCCTATGAATACAATTTATTGTTTCACTTAAACTTTTTATTTCTGTACAACCAAAGAGAATTTAGTTCTGGTAGAGTTTCATAGTCTCAATTAATATTCTTTTGATAACAATAATTAAAACCCTTCTAGCATTGCATTATTAAACGTCAGTTTCTCTCTTCAATTGTACAAATGAAACAAGATTGAGATTCATGATTTCATGTCAATTACTTGGTTTTATCGTTTACCATGATATGTTTGAGAATATTTCATAATTTAAAAGTTTACAGTATAATTAAATCAATTGTAATGTATTCAATATATTGCATTTGCTTCCCTATTCATATCGTAATATTCATTTGAAATGAAGCAAATAAAAAAATTTATTCTAATAGTAGAATAATTGAATTATGGTTCATATTCATGCTAACCCAAATAGATAGTAAACGAAGCATTATTGTTTGACTAACGTCCAAATACAAATTTTCTATGTGGATAAAAACGACTCACGTTTTTCAAATTCTCTCGTCGAATTCCCTCATCGCCATCCTTCTTTGAAATTCGACGTTTCCAATCATCGTTACCACTCTTTTGCAATGCTGCCAATCGCTCAGCAATTGAGACACTTTTAGTAATCGAATCCTGATCAGGACGCATATCCTAAAATATAAACAACATGATTAAATTAAATAATCGTGTCACTTGGTAAAACATTAATCTACTCACTTGTGTGAAACTCTTTTTAATGCCACCACGTAGAAAACCAGGTAATATATTTGATGAATCTCTATCTTCCTTACGTTCAAATGTATCAGTATCGTCTACAGCATCGGTGTATTCACTATCGCCATTATCAGATGAGATGTTAGCATCACTTAAAGGCGGCTTCAAATATGAATGACTTTTGCTCTTTATTAATGTCAATGGATATCCACTGCTAAAATGATAAAAACAACAAAAATAGAAAGATCTATTAGTATTACACAAAACCAGACAGTGTTTCTTACGATTCATTAATTAAGTAAATGGTAATGTCTCTATTGATTTAACATTGGAAAAAAAAACATGAAACATAAGAAATCACAAATATGATAATTAGACTGATAAACGATGCTGTTTAAATACTATACAAGAAGCTATAATGTTTCATATACCGAATATCACTGAAACTAGATGTGCCACTCATCTCCATCATGTCTGGGATGTCTCTATATCGTTGAATACTTCAATAAGACAACATTCATTTATCCAAACAGTTTAACATCAATGTATTGTATCCAGAACCGAAAATGTTTGGCATTAGTCATACGCTTCTAATGTAATTTGAAACGATACGGTTTCAAAACAAATAAAACTCATAACATTTAAGTACACGGTTTGACAATAACTTAAATAAATTTAAATTCAATCAATCGTGTATTTTACTTAAAACAAAAACCCCTTCTTCTTGTTATTATTTTCTTATGTAATACGTGTTGAGGTAAATGAAAACCAAGTAATGGTTTGTAGTACATCGTAATTGTTTGATATCAGTTGTTAAGCTTCTTACAAAACCGATAACATTCACTCATTTGTTACCGAAAAAAAAAACTTTGAAATGTATTGCAATAATTCATTATTGCAACGTTTATATATATTTGGCATCGAAATACTCTACTAATTAAGAAATAAAATGTTTAACATATGCGAATACATTCGTGTTTTATGTAACGATTTTACAACAAAACCATTTGATTAGAAATCAAAAGTAGATCATTATAATTATTTAACCTGAATAATCACCTTAGCTATTTTAATATAATTTTATTAATAGCAATCAACATTTACGATTAACCATTGAATTTATTTTTATTAAAATTAAATTTACACACTATTTTGTAATAAACACTATATTTATCTGCAGATTTAATTTTATTTTTATCTCAGTTTCGTTGAAAATTTGTTATTTAAATTCGCCAACACAAAATTAATTTGAATAAAAACATAATAAGTTGATTACAACTTTACACATAAATGAAATCATTAACAGTATGTGTTGATTTCCTAAACATAATGACGTGTATGAATTAATTAAATCCCGTTGTAGAGTAAAATACCCTTCAATTTGAACTGACGTAATTTTACTTTCAGTCATATCGTTTCTTCTAACAGGTTCGGTTGTTATTGAATCAACTAGACCTTTTAGCTAAAATAAGAAACCACAAATTTGAAATAGAATCGATTTAGTATAGCGGCTTAGATGAAACTAATTCATTCTAATTGATCTCCATTTACGGTACCATCGCCATATCGAATTCTATTCTGTTCATTGGATTTTATTTATTCCATAATGATATACAGAACAACAGATTGATGTAATCATACCTTAAGTTTTTTTGCTTATTATTAAAAGATTTTATAAAGAAAAATCCATAATAGTTTGATATCATTTATGTAATTGACAATGGCACAAGTGTTTCAAATACCAAAAATAAAATGTAATCAATTGGAAAGAATTTTTAGGACACAGACATCAAAAAGCTCCATTGTTGACTAGAAATCATTATTTTTATTTGATCCACTGATGGTCATTTAAAATGCAATCAAAATCGTTTTTATAATTGTACCCATTTATTAGTACGTATCACGAAGTTATTAATATTTAAAACAATAACCGATTAAAAGAACTTAATTGTTTTCGAAAAATTCAATTGTTCTGTCTATTCTATTCCGTCTATAGTGAGTAATTTAACTGATTTGTTATTCCATAACATTTATGTTGTTTGTTATTAATGAATCAATATCGGATTTCATGTATTCAGTTAACTATTTGGTAGATGCTACAATCTCATATTACTAGATGTCATCAAATACGTAATAACTCACACGATTGTCATGATATAACTACAGAAGAAAATAATTCATTCCATTAATATACTGGTTGTTGGTCTTTCTATAATCGCTATCTTAAACGGTTATGGGGGATTATTTGCGTCAAAATAATCTATTGTACAAAACCAATTTTCACAGACATAACTTTATCTGTTTTTCCGTTTTTCCTGATCACAAATGAATGTATTCATTGAAAGAAATAATTCAAGAAACAAACTATTGAATATGTAATACTTCCGGTACAAGTTTTTGATAAAATAAAAAGACTTGAAAACGTTGATTTTACTATTTTAAAGAGAAAAACATAAAAATTTATGTAATTACTTAACACTATTTAGTGTTTTTCTACCATTACAATATGTAATTATTTAGGCCTCAATGTAACAGAATATGATGTTAATACAGTTCTTGATGGTATGTAAAGTTTCATTTTCATTGTTATGGTCGGTGAATTTGTCTTATAAATAACTAAAAAATAACACAAGTTGTGTATATCATAGAAGAAGAGTAGTTAACTAGAATTAAACTAGAAATTTAAGATGCTATTGTATCGTCAACACTATATAGGCAAATTGTGGTCTCTATACAATAGGAGAGAACTGTAATTTCGCTGTGGGTAATGTTAAAGGGAAAACATGATCATTTTAACTGGTAGACTATTATTATTATTATTATTGTAATGTACAACAATATATCACGAACTAAGTACTCAACTGTATCATGTCCGTTGAGTAACAATTTTTGTTTTTTATTTTAACAAAAGATGAGATAAAGCACATTCAACTTTACAAGAATAACGATTCTTATTACAAAGATATACCGAAAATAGTTTAGAATAGAATGTAAATGAAATATGAAACCGTCATAGAAATTTTTAATACAAAAAACCATCACGATTTTGAATTAAATTCTATTTTTCTCATCTTCAAAAGAAACTAAAAGAAATTTTCATATTATCAAAATAACAAAAACTAGATACACAGAAAACAATTCTTCATAATTACCAGTTTCCCTAAACAAATTTAAAATTTTTCTCATTAAAAAGAAAATATTTCTATATCATGTCTTAAGCATAAAACTTGTTGTTTAATTAAACTTATGTTTTTATTCTTTTAGTTTCCTGTGGCCAAGAAAATTTTGCAAAAGAACAATAATAAACACCGTTCAATCTAATTATGTTTAATTGGTTGTAATTACAAAATAATAATAAAAAATATTTATATTGAATGCAGGTGAATAAGATATCATTCAATTAAAGATGAAATTTTTCTTAACGAATATCAACAGTCTTTCACTTGTTTTGTAATCAATAAATACAAATAAACAATTTGTTTTAGTTCGATATTTAATGGGAAGATCATTTAATGTAAATAAAATAATTATTAATTTTATTACTTATAACTTCTATAATTCTTTCTTCTTAATCACATAATAATATGAAACGAAAATGAATAAAAACAATTGAAAATAGCACCTGTAACCAATAATTAATTGATTTTACTAACAATAATTACGCAGTAAATTTCATAACTAAATTTACGTGAACTTTAAACAAACGCACAAAGGTATCTTGTTCACCCACACCTCTATTATAGTTATCAAAGTGTATGTGGTCAATACAATGTTCAATCAAACAGGTATTCATTTATTAACGAACCATGCCTCCGCGATATGTAAATTATTTCAATCGTTATAGGTGTATCATTAAACTAAAGTTTGTAATCCAATAGTAGTGAATCTGATTTCTTTTAATTATCCATGCGATGATTAAATGCCTCAATTAACATACACGATTGATTTTAATTTTCGTTTTATTGTTTCACTGTCCCTGACCAGCCTCACTTCCAACTATTTAAATAATCGCCAACTATTTATATGTATTTATACGTTGAATGAACTGTATATTATTCTACGTGTTAATTGGCAGTTTACCGTGGATTATTATCGTATTAGATGTCTTTTTTTTTGTTGAACTACAATGAATTTTATCTGATTACCGGGAATTATGTGAAAGATCATCGTTTAACTAACGTTTAATCGTTTTTTTCTCCATAGCTAGACGAGATAGCTAGTTAGCACCAGAATAGCTAAACAAAAATAATATAAAATTCTCTATACTCCATAATGTTAATTGGCAAGAAGATAATGTAAACTACATTTACATGAAACACTAACAATAATTATTTTCATACATTGTGATTTTCATTTTATTTTTAAGTAATAGAGAATGTTTAGTTGAAAAACCAAAAGCCTTATATTTCATATGAACATACCAAAGAAACAAGTATTTTATAAATGCATGCCTACATGGTTATGTCCATTTATGTTTAACTCATTTGTGTTTTAACCACCTGTGTTAGGTGGGAAACCTTCTACGTTTCAATCACTGTTTCAGTTGGGGTCAGTTAATGTTTTTCTCCTGGAATTCTGTGTTCTATTCAAATTGCATGCAAAACAAAATGTACGCTTATTCATTTTTCATCATAAAGTGCTTTAAAAAAATATTACCCACTCACCAATTACAGTAAATTTTATGTATTTTAATAGTTTATGTTCTTAAATTCTATGGAAAATAATAAATTAATGGTTTAAATTTAATCCAAACAGCTTAAATTGATTGAATCAAATTGAAATAATAGCAAAACTACGGGAGTGGTCCAATAAAAACTATTATTTCGTTCTCACATAATTGCCANCACCAATTACAGTAAATTTTATGTATTTTAATAGTTTATGTTCTTAAATTCTATGGAAAATAATAAATTAATGGTTTAAATTTAATCCAAACAGCTTAAATTGATTGAATCAAATTGAAATAATAGCAAAACTACGGGAGTGGTCCAATAAAAACTATTATTTCGTTCTCACATAATTGCCATATCGTTAACAAGAGGAAAAAAAGATCAGAAATTATTAAATTCATGAACATCTAATTAAAATCTGTTATTAATCAAATAGAAAATTTAATGTTAATCATCACTATTAACCGATGACTTGATAAAAAAATCATAAATTTCTTTTATTACGTATGATGAACTATTAAAGACAAGTTATTGGATACAATTATAATTATTTAGATTCAAAAATTATAGAGCCACCATTAACTGAATATCCATTACGATTTTCTGTCGTGTCTAGTTGATTTGACCTCAATAACACTTAATTTACCTTAGTTTCCATCAAGCCAATATAATAAAGAACTTCTGTATATGATCGATATTATTCAAAAAAATAAAATTAAAGAAATACGGATTCATGGTTTGTTTTGTTGATATCCGTCCAACACCATGGCAATGTTTTTGTTCCAATCTCTTGGAATTATAACCACGACAATAAAATATAAAAGTAAAAAAAAAAACTGAACTTCCAACTTCATTAAAATAGTTATGGTTAAATAACAAAGAATAAAGAACCAGCCACTAAATAACTTTACCCGCAATAGAATAAATGTTATGTATATTGAATAAAAACATTAACAAGAACATTAAAAATACAACTTTGGCAGTTGACGGTGATCTTGTTTTGTATCGGCTAAATGAATGTAACAAGTGAAATAAAGTTGTTCACCCCATTCAAAGTCACCATACACTTCTTTTTACATATGCAAATCTTAGAATGCATGGACAATTCATAATTACATTCAGCGGTTTCCAATGAAATTCTTGAATTTCTTCATTCATTTTCATTCAACGTTATCTCTTCTCAAACGTGTGATCACGATTTAATTTAAGACAAACTAAAAAGACGATCCGATAAAACTCTCCAAATCAATTACGAGTTTAGTTGAATGTCAAATTGTATCAAAATAAAAACAATGTTATACGGAAGATAATTGTATTCAAGTGAAAATATCCATTTGTCTCTTACTGTTTTTTTTTACCATTTTCAATTTCTATTCTAAAACATAAATCGTGCTATAATTTTACGCAACTTGTTTTCATTTTATTTCATTATAAAAGTTGTTTAACAATCAACGCACGAATGAGTCAATTTACCACAACCGATGTATTATAATAAAATTAAAAAAAAAAAAAAAAACCAAGAATTATGTGATTCTTCAACCTGAATAGGTGAATACACAACCACGTTTGCATCACATAAATGTGTAATTGTACTAATCTCTCTATATAAGAAACTCTTATGATTGCATTACAAATTTTCCACTAACGAATCATCTCAATTTAGTCTTAATCAAATACTAATGGATTTTGATTCAGATAAGAAAAATGATCTGCATATAACCATAACTAACAAAAGAAAAACAAAAAGAAAAACGATACATTCGCTTTTGCATAAATCTGTAATTTAATATAAGCAGTATCACATTCATATCAAATATGAATATGAATGAAATTTGTTTCGTAAATAACGAAAAAGTGTACATAAATTAGTTCAACATGCAACAATACCGTAAAACAAAACAAAAAAAATAGAATTCCAACAACTAATAATTTTACCCGACTGACACAGTAAAAAATGCATAAGATAAAATGGAATCATCAGGTGCACAAGTGCAATTGACTTTTCTATTCAAGTTAAAGCGGTGCAAATAAAAAGTAAGTCAATTGTCGGTTTTGTACATCACTGAATGATGTATATTGTAATCTCTCAAAAAATCGATTCTTTTCTGACTATTTTTTTTTGGAATGTGCATGATGTTTGTATGGAATGAAAATGCATTTTCAGCAAAAAGGGCGCACCTGTACATTGTATTGAGGACACCAGTTATCTAAATGCAACTAAACTTGGAAGAATGATAAGTCATCTGGGGTACATTATAATCGTTAAAATTAATATTGAAAGTTAATTTTCAAAATATCTCCCAAATGGTGGCTACATTTTTTCTTTATTTTAATATGTTGTTTATATAGCCCCTCTTTACTATCTATCAAAATTTAGTTTGGCTTGATTTACTGGAACGTTTTTTAAAATTTGTATTTTTTTAACATGGAGTGAAGTTCGTTATGGATACTTTTCTGTTGCACTCTTATATTTTTCTAATAAAATTTCTCTGTAGCATGATGGAAGGCGTTGAACTAATCAAATGTTAAATTCAAATCGATTACGTTTCATTACATTTCTGCGGTGATCCATTATCTTTGTATAGTAGAGTAATATACAAATAAAAATTAAGCAAAGTGTTCCACATTGGATTTACAGTGTCACCATCACATGAGTCACATACACGCGAAATGAGGGTGTGAACCAAGAAATTTTTATTTTTTATAAATTTTCTTGTTACCAAAATCATGATAAATAAAATTAACCACACCGATGATTTCACTTAATCAAAATAAAAAAAAAAAATAACCGTTAATGATAAAACACAACGAAAAGTTTTTAACGTATAAAAATCGAAACACAATAATTTCGGTTTCGCATAAAGTTCAAAGTTTACCTTTTCAGATATTTTTTTTTGTTCATTTGACTTTCATTTGTCGCATTTAGTTAAATTATATGACAGGTAAAAATACATTTATTGAATTTTTTTTTACCTTTCGTATATTTCACAAAATTTAATAGCTGCCATACAGTCTTTGTTTGATCGATATCAATACACCAACAATAAATACCAAAACATAAAAATTATGTTTACCCCGTTTGTTTATCAATGCGAAAAAAAAACAAAACAAATTATGTATATGAAGATTTAGCCTTGCAAACCAGTTAAAAATAAGTGGCAATAATATTCAAGGATTAGGAAACCAAACAATTTTCCATAAATATTTCATGCATTTGTTAAACTATTCTTTTAATAAATTCTGATTCCATTGTTCTTAAATTTCAACAAATGCAAATTATCTGTCTCTAGTTCAGGTTGACACTAAGTAACAATCAACGAGAAGCTCTACACCTCTTCAAAATCACAGGAAATCTGAACAAACAATATGAATTTCTTTTTTATCATTTTATGTTACACGTTTTCATTTCACTTGAAGTATTTGAGCATAAAATACTGAAACCTTAACAAGAGAGCGACTAATTCAACCATGTACAATACACAAAAAAATAAGAGGATAATCAGTTGATTTTACAGTACATTATGAATATTCCACATAACTGGCGTAATATTTTTTTTTTGTTTCCATCCACATTAGAGGTGGATGAGTTTTTAATCATTCACCAGACATAACATTCGAGGTCGTTGCTGTTCCTACATTTACTGTGTATTACACCGAAATATTGAAGTAAATAATCAAAGGTAATTGGACTTGCTGAAATGCATTCGACTACAATATAACATTACTCAATATGAAGAGTCAAAGAATAGCAGCAAGAAAAAAAAAACGCAGACGATGCGTCTGGTGCCGCCACATGGAGGATAACCCATAACTACTCGTACCAGAAATAAAATTTTCACAATTTATTCATGTCTACTTGATTCAGACATCACACATTTTAGCCCACTTCCACCCCATTCCAATGAACACAACAACAAACAATAAACACAAACTCAAGCAATTGTTCTCTTCGACTGGTGTTGCCAAACAAAGAATTTTCCCGACTGGTAAGTATGTACTTGAAAAACGTATTTAAATGGCTTTTATGGTTAAAGAAAACACATCTAACACGAACTGTGTTGTACCGAAAATATTTCAAAAAATACAAATTGTCGAAATTAAAACGGTCTGGAGACTCTTTCGTATATTAAAAATTCTTATTTTTCGTCTAGTCAGTGGAAATGATTAAACCAGATAAATTTTATTTGTTTTTCTTGGTATATAACAAATGAAAATGTCTGGTTTATTCGCGTAATATGGAAGGTTTTATACAATAACAACAATTTTTTTGTTTTGTTATTATAAAGAAAAGGAACAACATCCAATTTCCATATGTCAATACAGTGATGGTATTCAATTGAAGCAACATCGTTAATTTATGGTAGAAAAAATTAATAATTTTATTTTAAATCAAAACCCAATAATAAAGAAAAAACATCACACAATTATGGTATTTATTAGAAATTATAATAAAAAAAAAGAGTTACGATTAAATCAACATATTTACTGTCAACAGATTGGCATATGTTTTAATTTTATTTTCATTATCATTTACTGGCGATGTCTTCAACGTCACCATATACCGAGTTCCACCCATCGATTTGAAGTAAAAAAAAATAAAAAATAAAATAAAACAAAACATCCAACAAAGGGGGCTTCAGTTTTAATTTATTGAAATAAAAAACATAATTTCAATATCAAGTGCTTGAGCTTAATATTAAGCAATGTTTTAACCGTTTTAATTTTTTATTTTCAATATTAAATAAAAAACCAATTGCTTACCCGCCTTATATTGCTTGATACCAAGATTGTAAACGTTTTAAATTATTATATTTACATGATATTTCACTGATTTATTGCGTTCACCATTGGCATCAATCAGATAACCATTTATGGTTCTTTTTTCTATATATTTTGTTTTTGTTGGTATTAATTATTAAGACGCTAAACCGTCAACATAACCAGTAGCACAATTAACATTTGTACATAATAAGTAATGGAAATAGAAAGTGCTATACAATGGACTAAGACATTAAGACATTGTATTTGATTTTAGTCTTATGCAGTCATTATTTTACTCAATTCCTTCATTTCGATTCTACGGTATTATTGTATAAATATTCAATCAAAATAACATTAAAATGTCTTCATGTTCATTAAGCTTATTCAAACGGATATAAATCAACGATTTCTAAACGTTATTTAATAACCATTCTTTAATAAAAATTTATTATTGAAAAAAACAAACAAAAAATTAAAATCTCCCATTAATTTACTTACAAATATTCAATGAAATTAAACAGATGAATGAAACTGATTCACACTTCTTAATTTGCCTTATCGGTTTTGTTACACCACAAAACACACTCTTGCCTTCACACAATTCACAGTTAAAAGTTTATTATTTATTTTTCAGCTTTTCGTTTAATTCCCAATGTACGTAAATATTAAAAGATTCTCTTCTCTAGTAATTTTTAAAGTCAATTCTCTATTTTTGCTTCTTTTTAGGTCAATAATACAATATACCGAAACAAATGATTAACTCCAATTATTCGTACCAATCATTAGAGCTAAAAGCAATCAAGTGAATTGAAAAGTTATTTTCACACAATTAATGTTATACGTGTATGTTTCATTTACTGTATGTGTACTGAATATACATAACATATAAGTAATTTTTAAATGAAAATCAAAATACTTTAAATTATTTTGATTTTATTATTATTTTTCAATTAATTTCGTCATAGTTTCAATTTTCGTAGTGTTCAGTTTTCTTTTGTAGAAAAATTTTCATATGTAAACAAACATATACAACAACAACAACAAAACAAAACAAATAATTTGAGTCATCACCTTTCGTTTTTCTTCTTAATTAAAGTTTTAGGTAAAACCTAAACGATTTAAAAATCATCGAATAAAGGTGAAACACAAATATTTAAAAGGAAAAATAAATATTGTCTACTAAACGCATGAATCACTAAACTGTAAATTATTAAAATTTAAATTGATAATTCCCCCAAAAAAACAGAGAAAAGAAAATAACAACAAACTATTGCACGTCTTAGTGTGAACCCATCAATAAGAAAGAATTGATTTTACACAACAAAATTCACCTGGATGAATGAGTTTATTTCGATTTTAATTAAATAAAAACTGAATAATCAAAACACTTCCGAATTCAAAATAAAAAACTCAAAATATACACATTGAAATTATAATTAATCTCACGCTATTCAATAATTATTAAAAATTTAAATTTAAAATAGATAAATCAGACCTTGGCAATTGAGTAAACGCTAAAAAGGTATCCAACAAATACGTCCGTTCTGTACAAACGCTACAACTTTAATGTTTTGGATTTTTTTTTATTACTGTACACAGTTCGGTCTCCCTCTCTCTTAACCGAAACGCTAAACAAATCCCATATGAAAAAAAAAACACTCACAGTATCTCATTTAACCAGACCAACAACAACCATTACTACAATATCATTATTTTATATGGAAAATTATTATTACATAAATATTATTATGTTCAAATGTTTGTAAATATCATTTTTTTTTCTTCTATAATTCATGAATAATGTAGAAAATTATAAGATATTGTCGCATAAAAATCAAATTTAATTATGAGACAGTTCCAAAATAACCAGACTTAACACACCAAATATAGAAACTTAACTGACTGGTCGGATACGAGGTGGAAAGGTAAATCAAAAACCAAAACATAACGATTGTGTATCTCGGATACACTCCAACATCGTTTTAGGTTGCTTTTTTTCCATATTAGAAGCATCAAAACGCAGTCGCATTCGGTTCAGAAGTGTTTTATTCATTTTATTTTTGTATTTAACGATATCAGCAGCAAAAGACTATAGACTCATCGTCACGTACCAAACCACATCTCGTTTAATTGGTTAAGTGCAATTCAAATATTCATTGTATTTATTGATGATTGCACTCTTACAATGTTATAAAACAGACATATAAAAATTGCCTTTAGGAACTATACAACTGACATGTTTTGCCAATGAATTGCCATACATAATACAATCATTAATACCGTATACGGTAAGAACGTATAGCCAACAATAAATATAAAATTTTTAAATAAAAACTGTACATTAAAGGAAATGGAAAATGGAAAATGAATTTAATCCAAGACTGAATGAAATTCCAATCTCTTAGTTGCATCCATAACGACAATTCAAGTTTTTCTTATCCTGTCCTCTTATTTTATGCAACAATTTAGTTGCGGTATTTTAATTGATTTTAATTTGTTATTAGGCACTTGTCGTAAATGGAATTGCAAATAAATATTCAAATGAACGGAAAATCATTTACATACTCGTTATCAGTGAGAACATCTGATAGCAGTTATGACGACTTCGATTTGAAAAAAAAAAACTGGAAACTAATAACTCCCATTAAATGTGAATGAAAGTAAAATATTGTAACTCTGGTTGATTGAATTATTGGCATTTAGCGGTGGAAATATTATGGCACATCATAAAAAATAAAACATAATGTTTATTAAGATAAGATAACAACATTAGAGTACATCAATTGCAAATAATAAAAAAAAAAAAGTTTTATTCCGTTTTTTAATACCATTTGATTTGCTGTTTGTAAAAAAATAATCACTCATCTTACGGAATGGAATATTGTGATATAAGAAAATAAAATAACAGATTGTCAAATATTATGAGTCAACTTTAATTCAAGTTTCCCAGAAGTCTAACGTTGTGGTCAGGTAGTTTCTTTGTCTATTTTGTATTTGAATCCGCCACCCGTGAGATGATTAATTCATTCAATTTTTTGTTCTGTTTCAATTTAATAAAATAAATGATAGGCCAACATAATTTTCAGGTGACAATAAAATTTGTTGGCTTTTTTGTTTCAATGTGAACGAAGTTTTATCATTACCAAATTTAGAAGCCGGTTACCACTATCAACTTCCGTAATGTAATTTGTTTGTTGTTTTTTTTTTTTTTTTTTATATAAAAATGCATTAACGGGTCAACGCACTACCAAAATTTTTATATTTATGTATGAACTGGCGACAGAATTAAGAATCGTTCTCATTCATTGCCACACACTATAATTTTATTATTCGAATTAATTCTGACGATTTATTTATGTACTCTATTTCAGGGTACTTTGGCGTCATCATCATCATCGTCATTTATACAACATATATCGGTGAAAGTATTTTAATCGAAGGGTGTTTTGTATTCCATATATAATGGAAGCCGATTTATAGAATTATTTATAGAAATCACAATATATCAATGAAACATTTGGTTGCTCTTTACATATTCAGCATCATAGTGTTTTTGAAGCCGCACAACACTTTATAATTGATTAAATTCTCTAGGTTGCTGGCTGTGTTTTTTTCTTATTCTTCTCGTATTTCTTTATTAAATTCTATCTTTTGTTCTGTGTGTATGGCAGATGAGTTAATATTCATTGAGCTTCAATTATCGTTATCGTTCTGTACATTTAAATGCCAGTAAACAATTTAACCTATAATGTAAATTCCATATGGTACTCTCTTACACAATGGTAGCTGCTCATAGTAAACTTAATAAATTCTGTACAGACGGCACAAATGGTATTCAATTGCAACTGAAATCTTGCATACACAGTATAACCAAGAACCATCAGTTATTCTCAGATCGACCTCAATATAAAAAATATTTCTAGTTATCGCATTCATATTTAAAGTAAATTAATGTGCAAATAGAAAAGAAATCAACAGTCCCATGCCAGATAAGTGATAACTATCATGTACATTTTTTAATTGCAATTATACGAATTCCATTTATTACCTTTGTGTTTTTAAATAATTTTTAATGTAGTTTGTTGTGTGATTAATATTTTGTTATGTACGTTAACAGGATATTTGATTGATTGCTACAAGCTGTTATTATCTAGTAAGGAACAATAAAAATTACGATCTTTTACGTAATGATGTACACGTAATTTAATAAACGTAAAACATTTTGAATCGTAATGAAAACCCAAATCAGCTATATTGATAGTGCTGGTTATATTGCTATTGGCTTTTGTGGTACACATCAACTGCAAATAAATTAATGTCGCGATATTTTACCAAACAAAAGAACTCCTCACAAATTGTTTATTTTGTTTACACATCATATAGTTTGATATGCAGCAATAACTTTATAACGATAATATGGATCTAATTAAAATCGAAAGTATTAGCTATCAAATGATAGTTAAACCTAATTACCTTAATCGAGGATGAGCGTCTTATCCGTGTTATTTTCTTTAAATTGATATCAAATCACTGATGAGTAATTTAATTAGACTGATTAAAACAAAACACGGACACACACAATAAATTAATTGCAGTTGTGTTTATTAAATTGCACAATAACACTAAACGAATTTATGCAAAAATTATAAATTTAAAGTTCTCAAAAATTGACTAATGACTGTTAACAGCTGACCGAGACTGCACCGAATGATGCATTTTTTTGAATTATGAAACGATCTCTTACGAATTTCAAACGAAAACGACTTTCAATTCAATTCGTAGCCGCCAAATTTTTAGGCTTTCGCCAGCAGTCGGAGAGTTTGGAATGAGCTCGACACCATGTGTTGGATAACTTAAACTACTAGAAAGCAACATATAATTGTATTTCTGCATTTCGCCACCAGTCGAACGATCTTCAAAAATTTTTTGTCGCAAACTTTTTAATTGAATTAATTGTTCCCAATAATTAAATTATGATACTCGATAGTCCTAACTCCGAAAAAAATGAAATTCATAACTTAAAATTAAAATGACGGAGTGTGAAATTTCCCTAAATAAATTCTATCGATTCACGTAGAAATTAAATTTCCAAGAAATCATATGACAGAATGGAGACTTAGATTCTTTGTATCGATTAATCGATTGCTACGAATGTTATGTTAATAAAGTTCAGCTTTTATAAATTGTTCGTATTGCTGAATCGATATTGTTGACTGAATGTTCAAAATAGTCCATATGTAACTAATTATAATTGAAATGGTCATTCCAAGATTGGCGTACATATTCACATGACAGCGACTTCGTATAAAAAATTTGTATAATTTTCATTTATTTAGAGACTGGAAGCGGTTGAAAGCGAATCGATTCCGAATGACAGACTCAATCAAATACCTCCAATTCATGCATTCCAAATGGGTGTACAATTCAGATGAATTACTCAAACGAATACGTCATTTTAATTAATAGAATCTTCACAATCTTTCATATCGCTGATTTAATAAGAACTAGCATAGCTTGTTTGTTATTGTTTTGATTTTGTATGGATTTTTAAACATTAGGATAAACGTGTTTCAGCAGTTAAGGCGAATACCACAATTAACTGCTATTGTGTCATAATTTTCCTTTAAGAAACGTCTAACTAACGAGTTTTCCTCCAAAAGATTTACACGCTAATCTGTAATTGAACGCATTGCTTAATAAAACGAAATCGTTCGTCACGTTTTGAATACGCGTTCGGCACAATCTCATAATTTTTTTTCACATAACAATTCGACGAATCGGTTGGGTGGATGTAAAAATATTTATACGATAAATTCAAGTATTTAATAAAGTTCCATTTATACCATTTTAATCATTCTGGATTGAAACGTTTTGTGCATCAGTCAGTGTTTATCGAAATAGTGTGTAATTATGTTGGACCAACTACTTAATAATCAATTGCAAACTGTCGTCATCAGTACGGGCAATATTCTGAATGTGAACAAAAAGGCAGGCCAGAAGGCCAATGAGGAGGTAAATAATGTTCGATTATCATAAATTACTTATAATATACGGTCTCCGTAGATAACAACTGGACAGCCAATCAATTGAGTTCCAAACGATAATTTATGAATAAATAAGTGATTAGGACGTTTCATATTAACTATTTCACAATGTGCCCCAATCCCCAATGCTATTCGATGAGCTAACATGATTTGACTAATTATTTATGTCCGTTTTCTTTTAGCTGTTCGATTGCCTTAAAATAACAACCAGCGAACCTCGATTAGATTTAGCAGCTGGCCGAATATATCGAATGAATGATGATTTGGTTGAGAAAATTTCCGAACATGACCGGAACGATGTGAAAATTGGTGCAAAATTGTTTCTAAATCAACAAACTACCGTGGAAAAGGCTAAAGAAGCGTTAGACTCACTATTCGATATACTCCATGTTGAGTATGTGGATAATTTAGTGCTGTCAGTTGGCACCGAAAAGAGTGGGCAAGATGAAACAAAGGCACCTGGCGATGGATACGCCAAATTGGATAAAAATTCAGTACAACGATTGAAAGAGTTCTGGAAACTCTTGGAGTCATACGCAAACGATAAGAAGGTAACATTTACAAGTTTGTTTGATCAATGGATTTTATTTTATTGCTTGTATGGTATTACTTTTAGATTTGTCAATTAGGAATAGCTGACTTAGACACAGATAATGTAATTGAACTTTATAACTTTGCGACAATCAAGCCAGTCATTACCCAAATAAATTTAACAGCGTGCTGTGTTGTCCCACCGGCTTTACAAGAATTTTGTACAAAAAATGATATTCAACTGTTGACTCATAGTGATCCAGAAGGTATGACATAAATTTACGTAATGCTTTTAAGGTATCTCAGAGACTTATCATTATCTATAATTTCTTTGTGTATGTTTTTTTTTAGATTTAATCAACGTATCTAATCTTGAAAGTTTAAATATCAAATCGTATACACCAATATCCACCATGAGATATCAAGTGCATTTGAAGTGTCGTGGTGTTTTAGCGGCTAAAGGTTATATTGTCGCTATTGAGCATACAGATTAGTGAAACAGAACAAATTTTTCCAATTAATTGATAGATCGTAAAGTATTTTGTGAATGATTAATTAAAATATCACCGTGTTTTTATATACACTATGATTTTTGGTCGTGAGAATTCGCTTAAATGATTTCAAATCAAATTGATTGCACATTGAGAATCAAATAACTTTTTATATAGATTTTTACATTGCTGTTTAGTTAGAAACTCATACGGAATAGCATCTGTTATATTCGGTTTTTTTTTCCTTGTAAAATATATAGCTATCCTACATTCTGTGATTCATAAGTAGCAAAGATCAATATTATATTTAAATGTCTAACTGCGATAGATTTTCGATCGTTTATATAAATAGTAAAGAAAATAAAATCAATTTCCATGGCCTCATGAAATCGATATCCACTATAAACAATAGCTGTATAAGAGTGATGAAAATACTACAAACTTGTTGCCTAACACTTTAATGTTGCAGTTACGCTTTTATAAAATACAATTTGAGTAGAGATTTATATATATTTTTTAAAAATTGAATTTAATAATATTTGTATTATGCAGCAGTTATAGAGATAATTAATGAAAAAAAAAAAAACGAATCCGTAGTGTTGAATTTTACGTATATTTATATGAAAATAATATGTATTTCTTTTCTTTTTCTTTTCCCATCAATATATTTTTGTTTTCTTTTTGTTAATTTTTATCTTAACAATATTCTTATTAGATCCAAATGTTGTATATTGAATGTTAAATAATAAATAAAACTTCAATGAGTTTATTTATAAACTCTGAATTGAGAATAAAACACTTGGAATGTTTTCATTTAATAATTCTCCCGGTATATTTATGCCATGTCTACATATGCAAAGGAAATTGATTTCATTAAAATGCATAATAATTATTTTTCAAAACGTAACTGAAATATTTCGTATGCTTCCTGGATTATGTGAAATACGCAAATCATTTAGCTTTTTTACAGTGACCCAAATAGTTAATTGAACATGACTATAATTGATTATAATTGCATCTATTGAATCCAACGGCTGTTTCTGTTTCGATGCATTTTTGGGCATTTTCATAAGTAATTTTCTGAAGTAGTTTTCATTTTTCATTTTACCATGCAGTAAATAATCATAGATTAGATGTAAAAATAGACTCACCAGTCATTCAGTTTCTTCCGTCGTGTCATTGCACTGTTCTTAATAATTGATGAGATTTCACGTCCACCGGAGCTTTCACCATCACTTGTCGATGCCTTCGCCTCCTCAATTAAGGATTTACTTAAACACTTTTCAATATTGGCAATTCCCTCGACGATTTTTGCAGTATCTGAACTGCGCACCGATTTATTTTGACTTTCCTTCGATACATTACGCAATATTTTGGCTAAATTAACACCAGTCGGTGAACTATCAGACTCTGAATCAGTATCATCACTTGAAATTGTTGCTGGTCTCACTTGTATTGGTTGTACAGTACTAAAAGCAGATGCTAATTGTGATCCAGCGGTAGCTGATTTTTTTAAATTTGCCACCGATGCATGAGTTGATTTTTTCAAACGATTCTTTAATTCAGAATTTAAATTATTCATTGGATTAAATAATGGATGGGCGGAACTTGATCTTCCTAATATTTTCGATAGTTTAGAGCCCTGAATCACATTCGATGAGTCTCTAGGGTTCTCATCGTTAGACATCGCCTCTAAAAGAACATCATAAAATTTCAGTTTAACGTTTACACTTTTTATTTGTTTTCATTTTCTTGCAACCCACAGCAGAGGAGTGCAATTGCGATTATTATTTTATTTTGTTTTTATTTTTGTGTGAAAGGTGTTAACAACATTAGTCAATAACAAATTGGGCGTCTGTAAGCATAATAAAAAAAAAAACAAAAATGAACAAAATAAATGTGTTAGTAAACCCACTGAAAACACCTTGAATTTTTAAACAAACACCAAGGAATATTGGTTTCTAATAAATTATATATGTCTATATTGTTTTTTCTTTCTACTACTCAATTAATTCCGATGAGTTATTTGAATTTCTAACAATAAAAATAATAATAATTCATTAGAAAACTATTAAGACATAAAACCATTCACATGCCAGTGCAAATACTATTTAAATATTCATGCAAATTGGTATAGAATTATTAGATGAAAAATTACCGAACACCAGAGGTTAAATGTCTATATATAGTTATAATTTCCGTTTGAGACCTCAGAATAAAAATATATGAATCATCGTCCAAAACAAAACTTATATTCAATTTTCCAGAGAGCTTTTCCACCTTATGTAATTTAAATAAAAAAAATACCGAAATACCACGAAATTAAACAGAACTTGCAAGTATCAAGTATAGAAAAAACAATAAAATAATAATAAAATAAAGAAGAAATTGAAAGAAGAAGATGTACTACACCTAAATAGATTTTTTGGAACTCCATGTCAGTTGTCTCCTCCGGAACTATCATATTAAACATTTGCTTGAAAAGACGGTCAGCAGCTGTGATTTCATCACCGGATAAATCAATTTGATTAAAGAATTTAATGGTTTCTTTATGCGTTAACAGATTTAGTTTATTGTTAATTAACTCCTTGTTCATATTATTCAACATCTTTGATGGATTAAAGGATATTCGTTTCTTTGGAGTGCTGTTCGGTGGCATTTTGACATTTACCAATAGTATAGGTGATTCATCTTCAGTTTCATCTATTTTACTGCCACCGAAATACATTGATAGATCCCTTTTGGTTAGATACTCTTGAGGTCGTTTTAATATCATTCTTGAATTTCTTGATAATTTTTTACTTTTTGGTGTATTTGTAATACTACAATTGATATTAAAACAAACGTCTGGCTCAAAGATAGATGCCAATTTATGCCTTTTATTCTTCCATATTTCATCATCTGAATCAACAGATGACAAATTGGAGATATTATTCTTATGGCCAAAGTTAGACAATCGTTCTGAATTATTATTCTCTTTATCTGATGCATAATCCAATGGTGAAGAATCATATCGATTTACATGTAATCGATTTGAATTTGGATTTGGTGTCGATGAAAACAACATTAGATTTTTTTCTACTTGTCGACTACAACTACTGTGCGGTCGTTTCCGTCTAATCGATATATTTACTGTACTCTCCGCACTTGAATTGTTATTATTATCCCGGAATAGTTTCGGAATCATTAAACGTTTCACATCACGACTTAATCCTGTGTTAGATGATTTATCTTCGATCGTTGTATTCAATGCATTTATTTTTCCATGAGAGAATAGTCGGATCTTTTCAGTAATCGATAGTTGACTAATATCTATGTTTACGTGTTCATTGCATTTAGATGATTCATAGTCGGTGGTGAAATCGATCAGGATCGGTAGTAAATTTTGGGTGCACAGTATTGGTATTTATTTTTTTTAAATAGTTATTGATGTAGAAGACATATTAAGTTTCGTCATGCATTTTTTTTTTCGGATATCAGAAAACAAAATCAAATTATACGAGAAAGAGTAATTAGAAATTCATTGGTTTGGATCAAAAATAGTAAAATTATGAAATAAATCACCATCACCCAAACTAATAACTAATTTGGAAAATATCACTCTTTCTCTTAATAGGAAATTCATCTAATCAAACAGTAAGTGATATATCAACATCCAGTGCATAATACAGTGTTTTGATAAAAACTATCTTTAAAATAAATAAATTGGCAAATGAAATATGGTGGTTTAGTGCAACACACAAAAGTTATTTAGATATCATTACTGGTGTTTTTCTTATGCTTTTTCTTTCTAATAATATTGCATATTACTGACAATTGAATTTAGATATGAATTATATATTTTTAGTAACACAATGGATATGAGAATAGAACATACTAAGCGCACAAATATCAATTCTATAATTAAAAATTATTTCAAATTATTTACGTTTTAAACACACAAATATAAGAGTTTCTTTGTATTTTAAAATAATTTATGATCAATTCATTTAGCAAAAAAGGAGAAATAAAATTTTGTTAATTTAATATGAATAAAATAGAAGATAAAATATTGAATTTCTTAATATGCGGTTCTTTTTTTTCTTTTCAAACACAACAAATATATTGAAAATAATTATTGGATATATTAATTATAGTTTGGTTTATATTA
The DNA here is from genome assembly GCA_001014335.1 of Coboldia fuscipes. Taxonomy (NCBI): domain Eukaryota; kingdom Metazoa; phylum Arthropoda; class Insecta; order Diptera; family Scatopsidae; genus Coboldia; species Coboldia fuscipes. The sequence goes on from JXOR01000231.1 coordinate 57,723, forward strand.
TAATTATTATTAATAATAAGCATTAAAATATATAATATTTTAAAATACTTTAAGGCTCACACTCACCAATTTCATTTGTTGTAGTGTAACTCCTTTCAGAACCAGATTTACAAAGTTCTCTTGCTTGGTCCACTTCATCGACTGTAACTGGCAGTGTTTTAAAACGATCAGATGCTATAAATTAAAAAAGAAAAACACACACAAAATAATTGCATTACATAGTAAATCAAGAAGAATGCACTAATGAAAGACTTACATCTCGTTACTTTGGGCTTTAATTTTGGCTCCTCAACACGTTTCGAACGTTCTTCTAATGCTTGAAACATACTAGCACGAGCCTTGACACTGTTACTTCGTGCAAGCCCAGATGATTCTTGACGTACTGTCGATAAATTTCGATCAATTGGTTTCTCATCATTTGCATCGATTTGTTCTTTATTCACATCATCGGCGGTATTAAAAATTTCACCAGAACCACAACCTTCTGACATTTTAGTCTGGATACCACTATCACTACTTAATGATGCCAAATTAATTTCAACTGATAATGAATGTGAATTACTCTCTGTATTGCCAAGTGATGATGCTGAATTATTTGGCAAATCTAAACATCGATCTGATACTCTTTTCAACGAATACCATTCATCCAGTGAATTTGGTTTGAATGTATCAAAGGTTGCTTGCAAACTAAAATAGAAAATTTAAAAAAAAAAATATAAAATAAAATGAAAACATCAATATATAAATAAAAGTTTTAATATAATTTCATTGAAAAAGAAATTATTATTTAATATAAACCGAACCCAAAACACAAAATAAGATTAAATAATGGTTATTAATAATAACTATATCCTCTCTTCAATTCTAAGTCGATCCATTGTCGAGGAATTATTATTTTAGAAAAGGATATTTATCTTTTAATCAAATATACAGATCATTAGATATTCACACTTTGATAATACAAATCCACTGCATTTTGTATTGCACAATACACAAATATTGTTTTTTTTTTAATATAAAAAACGAAAATCAAATAATAACAGTATGATCTCACTCTAATATTTTTTCTATATTCAATTAATTAGATTTTTATATTTACTTCGTATTATTGGTAATTAAGGAACACTAAAACTAGTAACACTATTATAAATAATTTAAAATGATAAAAATTTCCAATTTAATATTATCTGAACAATTCGCTATAACTTTCCTTCTCACATTTGACATAAAAACTAGAAAGATTCACTGTAATAAACACAGATCGACACAATAAAAATACTTATTGTATAGTATTTATAGTCTTTGGTGTTGTATTTTAAACAAGTATTAGTTATATTCAATTTTCTTTCATTTAAATTCATTTATCGTTTACCTAATTAATCTACCACACAATTTATTAATACACACTATATAATACTAACATTTAAATGTGGCTAATTATCAAATCACTGTTCTTGTCTTGTACTAATCGTAGTTTTAATAAAGGAATTGACGGACATTAAATCAAATCAAAAGTGATATGTATTCATAATCAAGAAGGAAAAAGTGTTTTTTTTTCTTTTTTATTATAATTAAAACTTTTATCTTTGTGACTGTTAATTCAAACTCCAACTGATCACTAATTAAATCTTAGACTTTTGACCGAAGTTTATTAGCGTCTTTTATAAATTTTTTCCGACGTAAAACCGATATGATTTTTCTTTCTAAAAATTCACTGTGTTTTTCCTAAATTCAAATCGATTTGTGCAAAGAATTTTCTTCGGGTTTTTTGTCTTATAAAAAAAAGAAGAAGAAGAAACTTTATAAATAGAAAGACTTTGAACGTATTTGATTTGTTCTCTGTCTCTTTCTATTTTCAGCTATTTATTTTCATTTATGTGTTCTATTAATTTGCAGTTAAGTTATGAGTTTATGTATGGAACAGATGCGACGTCTGTGTGTCCATGTGAATTCATCCCATTCAATGTGATTTAAAAGTCCTCTGGATGAGAGTATGGTTAGAAGTTGTTTTTTTTTCGCTTTTTTTATAATTAAAAATCAACTATAATTATAGAAGTAGAGATGACATCACACACATAACACTGAGATCACATATGATGAGTGGTTTCATCATGTAACATTGTTCATTGTAAACAACAAATCGATTGACCATTACCACATCATTTTGAATCAACACAACCAAGGAAAAAAACTAATTTTCTAAATTTAAGCATCCGCAAACAGATATACATAATTCCCACATGTAAACTCAACTTAATTCTTAAATAAATCTTTGTTATTAATATTTTATACTGACCTGCTAAGTTCATCAACGGTTACAGGTTGAGTTTTAAAACGATTCTTGTATAAGTCACGTTTAGCAGAAAGACTACTTGAACTTGAGCTACACTCAAGGCTACCACCTAGCACCTGTTCCATGCTGCGAACCCTTTCAGCAACTGATACTATTGGTTTCTCAATTATTGGCATATTGGCAGTGGAATTTGAATTGGATAATGTCTCTTGATTTTCCAATGATCGACTACGTTCCATCACTAAATTATGTTCAAACGGATCATGGTAAGATCGACGTTTAGCTGGTGAATCCACCTTTAGTATTGGACGAACTGAATCGGTATCAGTGTCTGACTCTTCTCTACTACTCTTTCGGGATGTCTTTAATATTGGCCTAATCTCTTCGGTTTCGGTAGAGTATTTCTTTTTTAGTATTGGCTTCGGTGTATTCACCATTAGTTCTGGTGTGTCCGGCTTTAATATTGGACGAATTTCATATTCTGTATCTGAGGTGGGGAATTCACGATCATGACATAGTTCAGCTGCAGCCAATATCACAGCCTGAGAAATTGAAACGTGCTTTGAATGTGTTTCAGACGGTGTTTGAGATTCCTTCTTTTTTAATATGCCATGAGGCTCAGTTGTGCTACTGACATCAGTACGTATTTCATAGCTCCTTTGTTTCAGTATACCATGTTGTGACTCTTCGAGACTATTACGACGATTCGATTTAACCAAAATACTTTTTTCGTCCGGCGAACGACTACGACTGTATCGGCTTTCATCTAGGGAACTACGTTTCTTTAGTATTCCTTGGCGACCAGCCGACCTGGTTGGAGTGTCAATAACACTCGAAGAAAATGTCACCGGTGATGAATTACTCGATGCAGAACTTGAATCAGCATGATCCTTTTTCTTTAAAATTGATACAATATGATTTGGAGCAGTGCCAACAACTGAATGCTCTTCAGCACTCTTACGCCGTAATACTGGAATCACTTTATAATTTGCCAAATCATTTGGTTGATGAGTTTCTGTTTCCTTTATAATTAGTATTGAATCATCAAAATGCAATTTCTTTTCATCATGTGAGAATATTTTGGAATCAATAACACTTTCAAGTTGACGGGTTTTCTCCTTGGGAATGGCACCGTGGCATGTAGAAGGTGACTGAGATGTAGGTGACATTGGACTACCACCTCCAGCTGATAATCTAGATTTCACCTCGATAGAATCTACTTTTAAATTATTTATTGATTCTGCATTGGACTGTACACATTTAGCCGTTATATTTTCAATATCATTTTTAGTTTTTTCACGTAATGCTTCCATTTTTTGATTTACATCGGACATACGTTTTTTCAATCGATCACTGTGATCCTTTTGCAATAATCGTGATACAATTTCACTGTTATTAAGGGCAGACGTTGAACTTGAATTCACTAATCCATGATTTAATTTAACACTTAATGATTTCCTTTCACCATCACTAGAAATTTTCATGTCATCCAACTTAGTATCTTTCAATTCTAAATAAGTATTTCTCATTAAGGGATGTGCTGTTATTGGTCGAATTTTACTGGGTGATAATAGTTCTTTTCGTGCGTTTGCCATATGAACAGATAACGGTGTTTTACGTTGCATCTCACTCAATTTTGTTTCTGTACTAATTATCTCCTTAATGGCTATTTTGGAATCATCAGTAGGAATTAATGGAACCGCTTTTCCTAACTGACGTCGTTGTCTTCGTTTCACCGAAAATTCATCTAAAATAAAATATTAATAAATAATTAATCCAATTAATTCACAAATAAATTTTAAATAATAAATAATACTTGTTATCTACTTAATTACACTTGAATTATTAATATAAACTAAATATACAAAAGTGTATTTCTGAATGCAACAATAAGACACTCACGACTAAAGGTAACTAACATTTCAATTAGTGTGAGAGGGAATCAATGACAAGTGAATAGTTATTAATTTATGGTTTCACTGTTATGTTTTGGTTTTTTCCCATTTCACCTACACTACACATTTGTGTATGGAAATTATAATTTAATAATAATAGTAATAATAATGATGATAATAAAAAAAACAAAATTAAATAAAAACAATGGTAGGAGATAAATGAGTCTCTTGAACTTGAACACAACTTGAATATTTTCATAATTGAAAAAGTCATAGCAAAAACATACAACAAAGTGTAAAATATGAATAATAAAATCGTAATATGGTTCGATAACTCTCTCAATTCCCATGCCATTTTAATGACAACATAAGAGTGTCTGACACCTCTTTCTCCAATTGTTGATTTCATATATCAACGCGGTTTTTTCATGTTTTTTTAGTCTCTGATTTTTTGTTTTTGTATTAACCATATCATTTCAGTTAATTCTATTGCGTTCAAATTCCATTTACATATAAGTTCAACATGAAACCCCAATGATTATCCAATAGAACAATGGAGAAAACTCTATTCAATGTGATTTTGTTTGAAATTTCGTTATGCCTCCCACCCCCATCAAATTGTGATAAAAATACATACCATCTGGGGTGGCTTCTTCATTCAACGCTCTGTTTAAATTCGATTTTCTTTTTGCCGATTTGTCACGCTCCTTGCCATTGGTATTCGGTGACACCGACTGCAAATAAAAAACAAAACAAACATAAATTAATTGAATCTGGATTGAGCAAAGCAAAAACAAAAGGAACCTCAAAGTGACAATTCGAAACCATTTATGTTAAGATTAATAACTTTATTCGATCCCAGACTTACCGAACGATTTGATGTACTTGAACCAGTCTCGTTTGGTATGGGTTCCAGTCGTGATGAAGATGTACGTAATCGAGGACTATTCACCGAAACGGGTATATGAGATTCAGTACGATTATTCGATTCATTCAGTCTTTTATCTGTATCACGGATTTTCGAATTTGAACTAACTACGTTTGGTTGTATATTACGTCGTATATTATCCACTGTATATTCATTTAGCGTTTGTTTCATTGATAGCGAAGCAATAGTGGGCACTAAACGTTTTATTGAACTTTGTAATGACGTTTGCTGTTTTACAGGTGATATACGTGAAACACCTGTTGCAGATTTTTCACCACCATCGCCAATATTACGTCCATTATTATTTGTGTTACTATCACTACATGGTATTTTACTATTCCGTTGGTAAATGGGTATACTACTTGAATCATCTGATAGAGATTCTTTTCCTTTATTTTTATCTACAATAAAAAACATTGATTATTAATATGCGGTGTGTTAACAGAAGAACATGATTGTTTATTATAACCGTCAGTTCTAAGTGTCATGCTATAATAGAATTACTAACCAAGAGCGGCAGCTCGAAGACGTGATGCTTTCGTTGAACGTATTGGAAGTGCTGAGATACCTGGTGATGTAGTACGTATAACGGCCGATTGACAATCACTAACTGAAGACACTTGTGGAAGATTACGTGTTGGTGTTGATGCTGCTGATGAAACCATAACCATTTGCGGACTAACTGAACTATTTGATTTTTCTTTAAAATTATTTCCAGTTGTTATCTCATAGACTTCGGATTGTACTGAATCAATATCAGTTTTATTATTAATTGCGGTAACTATGGTTGATGGTGATGATGATGTTGAATTTTTTGTTGACAACAGTGGACTGATGATTGAATTTTTTATTGACAACGTTTGTTGAATCAGTGAATTTGGAGAGCGCGACGAATTACTAAAATTGGACAAAAAGAATTAATTATAATAAATTATTATTTGATTTTATTTAAAATGTGAGGAAAAACAAAGTCAAAATTTCTATCCTAGATAAATATGTCATTCGATTGCCAATCAGTGTATGAATGATAATTGTTTGTTTGTTTTTTTTTTCTTGCCTTATCCATATTATTGGTACTTACCGTTGTCCAGTGTCAACTACAGCTACCGTCACGTTTCCCTGATGATCATTCTCAACATCATTATGATGCTGATGTTTACCATTTGTCCATTTACCATCTGCAATCAAATCTAATGCACCATTTAAATGTTTCGGTTCATTTAATTGATCGAATGAATATATTTTTTCTGGTGGCATTATTTTTCGTTCACCATTTGTAAAATTTTTATCCACGTTATGAGATTGTTCACAGCGCTTATCATTTATAACAGATCCTTGTATATAACCATTATTATTGATTAACGTATCACTACTATGACTGATTACTAATCGTTCATCAGTATCACGTTGTGTAGCATCTAAACTACCCTTCATCATACTCTCAGATTCTTTTTCTTTGCATATTATATCGTATAAGGCGCTAACCGGCCGTGGTTTTGTATTTGGACTTGCATAGAGACCACCATGCGGCTTGAAATTTGTACAAGCAAACACTGGATTACAATAGCCAACGGTTAATGTTGGCTCATCCGTTATATGCTTGGAATGCCAATCCTCTAATTTCTTTTCGTAACTATCTTTTGATATAAGACGATTTGATTGATTCGATGATTTTTCCTTTGCGGTTAAATTTATCGGTTTTTTTGGCGATACAACATGAGGCGGTGACAGTACATTACTCATTAAATTATCAGTATTTGAATGCGTTTGGCAGTAATTAGCGGCAGTTGTATTCTTTAATTTTTCTTCCAAATCAACTAGTAAAGCGTTTGGTTTCACAGTACTTGATTCTGTAATGGTATAAGAAATATTTTTTATTAAAATTTATTGATAAATATATAATTTTGATTGGTACTAGAATTGATCTATTCATTAGACAACTGTTCATATAATGCATTCAATGAACCATAAATTATTAATTAAAATACAAATACACACTTATTGATTATAGGTTAAAGGTTTCATACTCGTGTACTAACAAGTTTGTTATTCGTTGTACGTTTTATTTTAGTGGATTATCAAATTTCATTACAAAATATTAAAGTGAAAGGTAGAATATTGATTTAGATTAACGATTCCTCTGTAGCTTGTGTATGCAGTAACTGATATGGACACATGCCATATTTCTGTCGTTCATGTTTTTTGTACATCACTGACTGATGTGTGTTGCAATCACCCAAAAAACGATTTTTTTTCTGATTATTTTTTTCGGAATGTGCATGTCTTGAAACGAATAGAAAATGCATTTTCAACAAAAAGGGCGCATCTGTCCATTGTTCGGTATTCACCGTTCGGTGTCCGCTGATATTTCACATTTTATTGAGGACACCAGTTATCCAAATGCAACCAAACTTGGACAGATGATAAATCATCTGGAGTACATTATAACAGTTATGATTAGGATTCCTCGAACAAAATTAAGGGTATCTCTAGAAGTGTTGAAAGTTAATTTTTAAAATTTCTCCCAAAGGGTTCCTACAATTTTTTTTTAATTTTAATATGTTGTTTATGAAGACCTTCATTACCACCTATCATAATTTGATTTGATTTGATATACTGGAAGAGTGTCAAATTTAGCAAAGAAATTTTTTTAAATCAGTGTATTTGCATATGAAATTATGCTACACTTAAAATGCTTTTAAAATTTAAAATTTTTTTTTGCTAAATTTTCTGATTTCTGAAAACATTTTATTATTTTAACAGAGAGGGATGTACATTGTGGATACTATTCTGTTGCACTGTTATATTTTTTTCTTTGTTTTTGGGTGTGAAAATATGCTTGAAGTTAAAATCATTGACACAGAGCTATTAAGGTCGAACAGGTGATTCATAAAGTACTACCAGCTAATCGATGAGTCGAGTGAAACAAATAAAAAGCAACTTTAAAAGCTCAGTATAAGTTTAATGATCTCTGTTGAATTTCTTAATGAAAATAATTTAATTTTATATTATATCTTTTGTAATTTAATTAAGTAAATGATTGAATAGTTCCAGTGAGATTAACCATGGAGTCATACATAAACAGTGTCCCCATGTTTTGGTCATTATATTAAGGGGATCATTAAAATTATAATTCCAAATTCTCAAATTCAATGGTCATCAACGTCCATAGTTAGGATATCAACAGACACACCAGTAACCCACGCCTTATAATAAAATAAACCAAACCGTCTCATTATATGATTTTCTTATTCCAATAATGAAATATGTTCATTGGTTTCATTCGCTTTTTTCTATTTTTCACCGTGCCATACTCCTTTATATAAATTCTGTTATTCAACGTTTTCGAATTCACACACACACACAAAACTGAATATTAAATTGCGCATAAATTTCTGGTATATTGCCCACCAGAAAATTCATATGGTCAATGACTGAGTGTTTCCTTGAAAGAGGACCATCAATTTTCACGCTCAACTGTCTGTTTATGGTCCTATATTTATATGTTGCCTATCATACATTTGTAAATATTAAATTTAACGGAATACAAAATAAAAATAAAATAAATATGAAATATCACTTATATGGGCATGAAAGAATTGCGTATATGACTTAAACTGATCCCAAATGGAAGGAAACATTTTACGGTTAATAAAATCATTCGAAAACTTCTAATGGTTATGACTCCCATGTTGTATTCTAAAGCTATGTACTCCCCAACTTATGCATTTTCCACTATTCGTGTTTTTGCCACAGAAGAAGAAAACAAAACATATCAAACTACATTCAATGGAAAACTTTTTAGTTTAACATCGTCTTACCCAATAAAAAACTGGTAGAATATAATGACAATGAATAAAATTGATTATGACATGGTTAAGTATCACTCACTCCATACAAAACGATTCCAAAATAGTCTGATAACTTTATAAATATTTAATCACAGAAATGTAAAGTAAATCCCACGACAAATAGAAGAAACTAGAATTTTTTTTTACATTTAATTATTAATAATTCACATATGATTAACTAAATAGCGTATTTCTGTGTACAATGAATATTAACCAATTTACCTAGTTGTTTAGCATTATCCAATTTATTTGCATTCGGTGTTGGCACTTTACCATCTACATCTAAATTAACTTGAAGCCGCTCTAAGAGGCTGACAAAACTCTCATAATCCATATTTTAAATAGTTTTGTTATTCTTCAGAAATATTGTGTGATTTAATTGTTTGAAACGATTTTACTAGAATTAAATTCTATTCACTTGTATTCGCATTGAATTTTTTTGTTATTGTCTAGATTGCAATTAATACCAAAAAGCTTTGGTTCGTTTGTCTTTTAGTTATTCGATGAAACACCGCGAGAGGCTATAACATTAATTATACGTAAAAACGGTGACCATGAAAAGAAATTTAATTGAGCATAAAAGGTATTGCTTAAATGGGGTAATTTAACTCTTCAAACGCTACAGGTGGAACCAATAGGGCAATGTCCTTGTACGTGCTGTCACTTAACTTACAACAGATACAACCAGACACAAGAATCTCATTACTTGAAGTCACTTTCTTAATAATTTCAATTTCTATTTCAAATAATTATGTAGATTTCATTTATTTATTTATTTTTTTTGTAAATTTTATTATTTTTTCACATAAACATCTGGTAATAATTTTAAAGTCAAAATATTTTCAACTAAAAGAATAGAAAAACCGTCTCAAATTGCAAAGTTAAATAATAATGTAAATTTTGCGTTTAATTGTCGTCATTAATCAGCAAATTCATAGTCACATTAAAAATAAAACTGAAACAATACTCGAATCATTTTGTAAAACCGAAGAAATTAGAAATAAAAAATAATTGCAGACAAAGCGTTTAACTTAACCGATTGAAAATTCACTTTTAATTATTTTTGTTTCACCTTATCACACAAATAAGAATGAGATTATAATCCCTTTTGTGTTATGGCCAAACACCATTTTAGTTCACGATCACACAATTCTGGTATGTAACTAAATACATTGATTATTTGAAAAGGGTTGAAGAGAAAACGTTCTTCAAAACCTTGTTGGTCAGAATACTAAAAATTCACTGTGATTTGGGTTGCACAATACACCATAATGAGGCCCAGATTTAATGAGTTTTTCTTATAATTTTCGTTCACTGAAATTGACATAAAACTTTAAGAAGAATTTCTCTTTAAGTTCTCAATTACATTGAAATTGCGTTGAAATTGCTTTCACACGTTTTAGTATCACACAGTAGAGATGTGTTTAAGTGAATCATTGAGCATTAATTAAGTTACACTATTTATAATTCGATCTACTGTTCTTTTAACGATAACGATGCCGTCTATCGAATTCCTTTTGCAATCTTAATTTCAAATAGAATTTTTATTTTCAATACACAATAAATATCATTAACTTTATTCAATTGTAATGACTCTAATTTATTGTACAGTTAAAAACCTATGTTATTAATATATTTTTGGCAAACAATAAGAGTATTCAGTTAATAATCACTTATGCATTGTTGAACACTTTTAGATATTGAATGAGAATTGAAACAAAGATTTTTAAAAAAAATCTCTTCACTATTACTTCTATTTCAAGCTAAACGAAAGAATTCAATTGATTTCCAATATTAATTATTTTGTTGCAAAAAAAAAAACAAAATCACAACCACTCTAGTTGAATTAATACCGATAAACTGATGATGATATAATCATGTCGATTATATTTAAGGAATTAAAATTGGTGAAAAAAAACTCGTACTTATACGACTGATCAAGTCAAACTGTTTATTGTACAGAGAAGTACTCTAGCAAATATCTGCATTGAATACATCACTTGTATTTCAGACACAGACTACAACCGAAATCATATAAAAAATAAATTCATTGAATTTTGTTCTCTTTCAGTCTCCCTCTTGTTAGGTATTGAATGCTAAAAATAAGAAAAGAGTTTTCCTTCGACTTTCCTATGAGCACTATAAGAAAATTTTACAAAACATATGGGAAAGACCGATGAAATAAAATAGAAATTAATTGCCGCACATTACCATAAAATTGGTAAATAGAATCTTTTATTTTCTTTTTACGCGACTTAAGGCATCTAAATATGCAAAACTATCGTCAATTATACACAAAATAAATTTAGTCATGATCACATTTTTAGTATAAAAATTAAACTGATGAAAATTCACTCTATCGTTTACTACATATTCCGTTTTACTTACAATACAATTCAATAATGTTTGTTTGCTATTTGTTACATTTTTAAATTTGCAAAAGAATGTCAGTTTTCGGTAACAGCACATAGAGATAATCTTCTATATGTTGTAATCTCTAACAGTTTCCGTACCATTCACGTTTTATTAACCGTAATCTAATTTCGTGGATTTAACAGTCAAATTTTATTTGGATTTCTTATATTTTCGTTTCATGACTATTTTTGGCAATCATTTACAATTTTTGTTTTTTAATTCCAATATTATGTTGATTGCATTTTCAACCATAAAAGGTGCAATTGCCTTGATTTCTTTCGTGGCCACCGGTATACTAATCATGCGTACCATTGTAAATTATGCATGTTTAAAAAAAAAAAAAACAATTCTGTCTATACAAAGAGATAAAGTGAATACAATGTTAAGTAAAACATGCTCAAAGCCACACATGGCCAAAAGCAGTATTGATTGAGTCAACAATTGTTCATTATACTGATGTTGTTTTAATTTTTAATTTTTTTTTTCTTACTAATTTTTGATTTTAGCAAGGCGATCCACATTCAATCATATGAAATATTCAAGAATCCCAATTATTAACAAAATTTTTAAAATGAAATGCAAAATAGGCAATAGCAACAAGTACTAACCCTTCCGGATATGAAATACCCGTGCCAGGGTGATCAACACATTCGTTATTTGTTTTATAAATATTGTTCCGATTGATTTAATCAGGTAACGTCCGTCTAACTTAAGGGTCGCTGGCTGATTATTTAAACACTTATTAACTAAAAATAGTACATAAGAGATTTATATCCAGCGATTAATTATAAAACACTTGAATTTAAGTATTGATTCAAAGAAATCTAAAATCGCAACCAATTATAAAATTCTGTAAAACAGTCACATTTTAAGTGTTAACTGGTGTATAAAACCATTTCTATATTTAGCGTTTAAAATAATAAAAAAAAAAAAAAAACAAAATACACAACTAATGTAAGAACTGTGATAATTAAAGGTCAACACCTAAAATTTAATGAAATACATACAAAACTAAAATGAAAGAAACAATACACAATCAGTATAATTCTTTATAATGAGTCAACAATTCAGTGAATATCTAGGAAATTATCATTATTTTCATTTAACGCCAGATTAAATTTAATCAATAAAACTATACATACAAAATGTATTGTTCAACTATAAAATTAAATGGTGGTTGTTTGCAAAAACAAATAAACAAATTGCATATAATCATATTCACAATTTTACACCTTCAAGTATTGGATTCAATAATATTGTAATGGAATACTTAAACGTTATAAGAATTTTAATACATAAAGAACAAAAGGCGGTAAATCCACATTGAGGAAGTAAAATTTTATTGCAATAAAAGAGACAAGATGAATAACTGTTAAACGTTAATAACTCAAAAGACCATAACAATTACGTTCGATATTCGATGAATCAATGAATAATCTTAAATAGCTAAACATTTTTTTAGTGCCTTACCAAGTCAAGTTATAGTGAATGAGGTAAAAACACGATAAACGGAGCTAAAAATAAAGCAAATAAACTCATACTTAGGCATTTAACCAGAATCAAACATTGATTATACGTCAGAAAAATTAAGATAAAAACCACCGATTGAATATTATTAATAATTTCATAGAGATTCAAAATAAATATCATCAAATGAAAATAATGAGTTCACCAATCAAATAACCGTTTTAATAATTAATGTCATCGTCATTGGTTTCCGTTAGTTCTACCATTGTTTTGTCAGCCAGTGTTAAGTAAACCGTGTATCAATATTTTGATAATCAAAATTATTGCGTTCATATTAAATGACACCCCGTTAAATGACTATATTCGATAGATTTATCAATTGTGTTATCGTAGACCAATGTCTTAAGTAGATTGATTTAAGTGGTGGTACAACTTAATTATGTCAATATGTATTATATTGGACATTTATTTTTCTTGGTCTGAAACAACGTAATTTTTATCTACACAATGATAATATCGATTATGTGTACTTCAGACTGAAAAATTTAGTTACGTTCTAGATTACACGATAAGCTACAGTTGCAAATAAAAACAAATATTGCGAATCACTGTTGAATAACGTGAAATTAAAATGTGAATTAAAGACGACAGTTATCATATCTTCGTGTAATCAAATTACATAAATCATTATTATAAACGTAATGGTTCATTATCCATTCCACAAGTTCAGGAGAGCCTTATTAAATAACTGTGGCCCACTGACCCAGAATTTTATATGGAACTTTTCATCAGCCAAGAATCATCCTTGGCACCGTTGGAACTTGGAACACTCAAAGGTTAGAAATACGTACGATAGAGACATTATACGTTTTAGGAAAAGTTCATAACATAATTAAACTACGTGACTAAAGTGCAACTGGATCTGTGGGAGATTGCTCCAAGCTGGTATGTAACCGCCATATATCCTACTGGTTCCATCTAACAATAAGGACAATATCTCAATTTGAACTTAGGAAAATGAGCAACAGTTAATTAAAATCGATTTTGTATTAAATTGACATCCAAGGGGCATCTTAAATTTCATTGCAACAATGAGATTATATTGTGGGTTATCAAAACATACTGGGGTTTATGTGGTATCATTAAATTACCAATTTTAATAGAATTCCCTTAGAACACTTGTTGCTTCATACAATGTTTCTTATTTCAACAACAAAAAACACATTTCAGTGGCCTAAGGCAACGTGCATTTAAAATGCAATCAGAATTTAAAAACAGAAAAAAAGAACAAATCACTTGAGTACGTTCAAAAAACTGTCCATATCAAAAACCATTTGATCAAAGTGAAGGTAAAAAAGTATGACGTTCAACAGCTAATAAAATGGTCACACTTTTGATTACCTAATCTTATCAACACTGTTAGAAACAAACCTCATTAAATATCAATCTTCATCCGAATGCTGTTCACCTGATGTCAATATTTATGGTAAAAGTTGAAATACATAAACCATTTTTATACAAAACATAAATGACTCAAGCAACAAAAACTTTTGTTTTTTTATTACAGATTCTCAATTGTGTTCATGAATCAATTAATCATTGTAACGAATAATTACAATTGCAATACAGTGTATCATTAAATATTAAACGATTTATACGCAATACAATTTTTACATTCCACATAAATTGAAGGCGAATTTATAATGCGATTTAATATTTAACATACATAAGAAAACCAATAAATAACAAAACTAGATATGTTATTGCAAAAGGAAAATTGTTACTTGATTATTGTAATTAAATGTTTTAAAAATAAAAAACCAAAACAAAAACAACTAAACCAAGTTGCCTACCAAGACAAACCTGATCTAAAACCCGAAAAAAGAAAATTGAATAGAATGTAGAAGGCTTTTAAAGCACACACAGGTGTGCAACGATTTGTTAATGAAAAACCGTATGTCATTTGGGTGAGAGATGAATCTTATAAAGTAAAATAAGGTGTAATTACTTAATTGTTGTTTAGCTACCACCCAACACTAAAAAATATTCGATATACATCTTGTTTCTAATTAAAATTGTGTTTTAGATTGTCCTCCATAACCCGGTTTTAACAATTAATTTCACATAAATCTAATGTTGTTTTTATACTGTACATTAACTCAACATGTTTTAAACTAAATGGTGGTGACATCAAAAAGAAATTAAATGAATGTGAAGATATCATTTTAATATACAGATTTTGGACAGTAACAGCCGCAACTTTATCAGAACTGCTATAAGCATTAAATAAATAATATATTTAATTGGTACTCAAAGCAAAATCAGTTGGTGGCTGATTGCTGATGGCAATTTCAATGGATCAACTAGTTTTGTTGAATAAATTTTTTTCCATCCATTCTGGTATATCTTGTTACAACGGGTATATGAAAAACGCGAAATGAAAGTGAGCTTATTAATTGAATGGTCAACAGAAATTCAAAAAAGAAAAAAATTTGAACGTATACACCCGTTTAACGGCAATATTCATAGAAATTCTTATTTAAACAAAACAAATTTTTTTAATTTTATTTATCAAATAATAAAGATATGATCATAAATACACCGCTTATGGCAATATGAAGACTCATTAATTCATAAGTTGATTGTAAATTATTATAATTAATCATAACTTAAGATACATGACATTACATAAATAAACATTATTTTTTATATTTTTAGCATTTTCTTGTGTATTATAAGATATAACAACAGCAAACAAAAATATAAGAGTGCAACAAAATAGTATTTACCATGATGTACATTACTCCATGTTAAAATTGTAAAATATTTTCAGAAATAAAAATTAAATTATTACTTTCATATGTAGACACGTTACTTTAAAAAAATATTTTCATTGTTCAAATTTGACACCCTTCCAGCATATCTAACCAAACCACATTTTAATAGATAGTAAATAAAGGATAAATAGATAACAAATTAAAATCAAAAATTAATATTTTTCCTCTAAATGAACGTCTTTCGTTAAAAATACATTTTCTATTCGTTTCAAGACATATACAATCCGAAAAAACATAGTCTCCAAAAACTCAAATTTTTGGGCCGAATGCAATATACATCTCTCACAGAGTGATGTACACTTATAATCGTACAGAGTGATGTACGATGTTAGAGTAGGTAACATCGAAAAGAATTTAATATGCATGTAACGAATTCCATAAAGTTGCAGAACTTTTTTTTTTTAAGTTAATGATGGTTAATTAGGAGTGGATACTCAAAGTAAATTATATTGTTTGACCTCCAAGCAGCAATATTAAGACGATAAATTCTTAAGAGAGACGTCATACAGTAAGAGAAAACATGGGTATTATTATGGTTAATAATAATTACATTAACGCCATAATTAGTTGCGTTGCTATAGATTCAAAGTTTTACTTTTTTCATTTTTCCATGGTTTTTGTTGTCTAATATAAACGAAAGAAACTTTCGATTATACAAAGAATCATGATAATAAGTAATTCTAAATAAAATTAATTTCTTATGGATTCTGTTTCTACACCTACACCTTGACAAATATGTCAAACACATTGAAATTCAACAAAAATTAAAAGTTTTTCTCATTTCAAGATGTTCATCGTTGTCTCGTAATTTAATAATTCATTTCATAATCAAATATTTGTATTATTCAAGAGCCAACAAAAACATACACTTTACACAAATTTATTATGCGATTAATAAAGCAAAATTTTAGAATGAATGAATTTTTAAGTGGCTACTCTACGAATATACTATTCCATATTTGCAATGGTTTATCATCATTATTTACTACTTAAAACCAAAAACATCTATTTTTAAATTATCCTTCTATGACTCATAGTATACAAAACATAAAATAAGAAAAAGAACTTAAATTCTTTAGTAAAAATAGTGGGTATTCTTAAATTGCACTTGAGATTCATCACAATTAATCGTCGATTCTATCAAGTGGTACATTAAAATGGTAGTAGTGTGTAGAATAGATCAGCACAGGTTATAAATGCAATATCAATAAAAAAAAATTAAATGAAACGAATGATATGAATCATTAGAGGTCACCCATTTAATGCTAAAGATAGATACATAAGGCATTTGATACTACAACGACAAGAACACTCCATTAACGAGATGAATTTATATGCAAATGATGTGAAATTTAGTTATTTTATTATTATTGTATCTGGAACTTTTAGTTCCAAACAATTATAATGAAGGTGCCACATATACAATAGAAACAACATACAATTTATAACGATAAGTTTCATTAGTTTATGTTCCAATGACACCATTCAACGACACACTAATTTATGTTCACCGATTAACTTTGAGGTATAACCGAGAAAACAACAACAACAAAAATATAAGAATAATAATGTAAGTATTCCTTTTCCGTTTATATTTAATCGCATCACATGTCATTTGGTAACGATGTATAAAAATTTCATTTTCCCATAATAACAGATTCGTTCATAATCACTTTCCAATCATCAATGAATTTCAATGGTCATCTTTCTTTAAGCTCAATGAACCAATTGATAGTTCCCCCACCATAACCGAAATCAAGTATCTTCGTTCATGTGAACAAAACAGATACAGTGTACCACATAAGACGTATCATATCTCTTTCTGGCGTTATAAATTATTCACAAAACCCATTGAATTTATTTACAAAAATGTTATCCATCCATTTCAATTTGTCACATAATACCGTATGATTGATGATAAAATGCTCCAGTTATCATCTTAACATAACTAACGACAAAAGACAAGAATAAAAATTCACATTCAATGGTTTATAATTACATTCATATTTAATGTTGAATGACATCATTATAATTAAATATTTAAATGAATAAAACATAGATTGAATTTGTCTATTTAATTATACTTATCATAGTGCATTAAATCTAATCACATTGTTCAAAGTACCGAAAGCATAAAATATTGAAAAATCGAGAGACCTAATCAACCACAATACATCACCGTTTCTCATTTAATTTTTCCATACATTGTGTCAATTAATCGTATTAAATCGGTATCAATGGAATAGACAGAGATAGATTATTTCATTATGTGAATAAGTACAAATGCAAATTATTTATATGTGTTACTCGCGTATATATAATCAACATAAGTTCACTAAAATTAAAAAATGTATCTTAGATTTTCATATATATAACTAATACGACAGGTTATGCATAATCATTCGATTAATTGTTTTTTATTTTTATTTTGCCGCTCACTCTAAATAGATTCAATTAAAATAAATTGTTTAGCTAAAACATTTCACATCATTTCGTAATGAAAATTAATAAACGCGCGAACAAAAATTATAAAACTTCAATAGAGTTTGGTATCAAGCATACATAGTCAATTATATTTTTACATTGATTTCTACTTAATCGTTAGAGATTATCTGATGATCGGGTCATATAGACAACATTTGTTTTTTTTTTTTTTTTAACTTCAAGTTTCAATGTTCCTCTCACAATTTTCTCATTCATTAAATTTATGATCGGCTCATTAAAGATACAGAAGATACAAACCAAGAAAAAAATTTACATGAAAATAAATCATTTTGACTGAGAGGCATCTTTCAATATGTTTACTAAATAACTTAAGAAATACATTTTGGTGAAAAGAAATTATCCATACAATTGGCAAATATTTTGTGCAGAAAAAAAAAAACAAATTTAATAAAGTAAAACTTCACCCAAAATAAATGAAAGAAATGACGATAGATCTTGCATTCTTCTTTTTTAACTTTCTATCAATGAAACATTTGTATCTAATTTAGCAAAAGATCGCTTTAACAGCTGACAGCAAATTATACAAATCAGTCAATTTGATCATCATTAATCTCACACTCAACATTTTTTTTCTTATTTTTGCATTTTTGGTTTTATTTTCACCACAAATTTTTTATTATCAATCGGTTACCGTTTGTTTAAGTCCAAACATGAATACAAAATGGTATTTTTAACATTGTATCCATCTGATGTAGAGCCGTTTATTCGATCTACAGTCATTAGAAATATAATTATATTCCAATTATATTATAACGGTATCTATTAAATCTATAATTATTTCCAAACACTGAATATTAATAATCAATATTTTACATAAGCATGTATCAATATGAAACAAGAGATCGAGTTAAAATCACAATTTACTTTATAATTGTCTATTTAAATCGATATTATTGTATTTGGCATTTGAAAATATCTCTCTACCTTGTTCAATTCCTGTATTCGATTACATATAATTTTTCGAAATCTGTATCACCAATTAAATTGAAAATTGAAAATAAAATAAGAAAAAAAAACTAATGAATAAATCGAAATAATTGTAAAATATAAGAGTGCAACGGTATAGTATCAACAACGTACATCACTCTATGTTGAAGTTATAAAATGTTTGCAAAAATGTAAAAATTCAGACACTCTTTCAGTATATCAAACCAAAACAAATAGGTGGTAAAGTAGGCCACGTATTAAAATTTAAAATACATTGTAGGCACCGTTTGGGATATATTTTGAAAATTTATTTTCAACACTTCTAGAGGTACTCTTAATTTCTGCTCAAGGATATTTCAACTTAACGGTTATATCCCAGATGTACTGTCATCAGTTGTCAATATAATGAGAAATATCAGCGGACACATGTTTCAAGCTATCCACATTCCGAAAATCATAATCAGAAAAAAAATCGATTTTTTGGGAGATTGCAATATACATCATACAGTAATGTACAAGAATGCATTCAACAAGTCGTGAGAAGAAATGAATATTATAGATTTGCGTACAGCCAAACGAAAGAGAAAAACATATTTGTAAATAATGAAAATAGCATTATTAACCCACTTGCAATTTTAATTATGATTGTGGTTGGTTCATATACCAAAGCCCAAGCTCATGACATGCAAAGAATCGTTCAATATTTTTTGGTCCAACTATACTCTCAATTAACTTTATATGTAGATCTGTGTGCCACAACCATAGAAACAAGGGGAAAAAAAAGTTCCAATCAGTTCAGTTTTTATTTTATTTTCATTGTTTTGCCAACTCATAAAGTACTTTTGGTTAATTAACAATAACACGAGATTATCGTATTCTGTACAAAAGTCAATGAACAGACAAACCAAGGGAGTCAAGTAAAAGACAACAATAACAATTACAAATCTTTTACATAAACTGACCGTGTAAATTTGTTCATCTCATTTGAGTTTTGCTTTTTTTTTTACTCAATTATCTTTAACTTTCCTGTTATGGTTTCGTTTAAAAAAAAAGTTCCCTCATTGGTAATCAACTTTAGTTTACTGTCAATTATTATAATTTGTAATCCTTTATGGAAAATATCTTTTGGTTTATTCATGGTAACCAAAGTGGTTATACCAAAACATCATTACCACGTTTCCAATTTCTATGCGGATTTTCATTTATTCCAGGCAATCAAGTCAATCAGCCACCAGAGAATACAAGTAAAAAGAACCAATATTGTATATGATTTGATACGTGAATTACTTAATATGGGTTTTTATTCTTACCGCATCATTACTGAATGAAATCATCATAGTGAATCGAGTCAAAGAGTGAGAGAGAAACTTTTTTTTTGTGTAAGAACTAAGAACATTATCAGACAATACAACAAAAACCATAACAAACTAAATATAAAGAAACTGGAGAATAGAGAAACCACCTTAACTAACGTACAATAACTAAACTCATTAATGTTAATTCACAGTTAATAACCTGATGCCAAACTGCAAGTAATCGATGTGTGATGTGGTATTGGAGTGAATAACCGAAACATTAAAATTATTATACTCTACGTAGGAATTATAATGTGTGGAGCCCATAGAGAGTATACAGTACTATCTGTAACCAGAGAATCTGTATTAAACGATGGTTGGCGCAAATTGTGTTCATATCCGTAAATTCTTTATTACTTTAGTGATCATGAAACACGGTTTTAGGTAAAACAACATAATTAGTGTTTCAACTATGAATTAAATACAGAGTACAGAATTCGATATATCTGAATGAACATTTTGTTGTAATTTAAGGGTATTATTGTTATTTTGGTCCGTACCAGATTGATTTTTGAATAATCAAAACTATGAACGAACAATAAAACAGGACCTATGTTCATTAAGTGTAATCATCAATAGGATCATAATAATAAAAGAACGTGTACCGTACTGAAAATATCATGATTTTACCAAATGGGGATAAAACTGGTTGGCCCAATAAACCATTCTTCTACTTTGTAAACTGTTACCACATTTTAACAGGTTATTATAACTATTACAATAATAACAACTATATAGAAGATTGAATTTCATACTTGATTTGTATTATAATGAAAATCTCTGCCAATTTTTATAGGTAAGATGCGCGTTACCATTCCAATCGTACGTATTCAGTTTAACAAGTTAATAAAACCAAAATTCTTGTTCACAATTCCACTATTTTAATAGATTTTTGTTCAACGAAACTATAAACGAATATTTTTAACTGTTGCCACAAAAATTTAACAGCAAAATATTTTAATGTCATCTAGTATGTTCCATAAAAATTCATTCAATCTCTTATAATGTTAAATAACATTTAACATTACTGATGTAATCGATTTCGTTTCAATTGAAATTCTTTTTCCACCATCACATTTATAGTAAACGAAAATCAAAATATTTTCCAATTAAAATTTATAAACAAAACACCATAACATATAACAAAGATCAATTTTCAGAAGAAATCACTAAATTTTGTGTTACAAAACTGATTTCATATTTATATTATTTGTCATACACATCAATTACTGGTAAACACAATTGATTTCCTTTAAAAAATAACAAAAATAACAATTCGGAATTATAATTATTTTCACATAAAAATTGTATAGAATTTAACGAATAATTATGATTATTGAATAACGATAATACCGTATTGGAATCTCGTATTAATTTTACGGTAAATATTAAATTTTCAAAGAGACACACTGTAAAATGTATTCAGAACAATATTATTCACGTTACAATAATATAAACTTTGACTAACTTTGTTTTTTCATTATCAAAAAAACAAAAAACAAAAAAATATTTGACAAAATCTAACCGAAGCTCTGTTCCATTAACAATCTGAAAGCAGACTGACCTCATGCTAAAATTCATTGCACACTAGTTACTGATTTTATTCTCTCTCTCTCTCTCTCTTACTCTCTTTTTACATGTATTATCTTTCGGGTCTCAATTCCAAAAAGGTAAAATAAAAACAAATACAATCACATAAAATCAATGGAAAAATTTCATTCAACGAAGCTTTTCTTTATTCAATGTTTCAATGTAAAAAAAAAGCTATTCAAGCCATCAGTTACCCATTTGTTTACATTGCCGGNATGTATTATCTTTCGGGTCTCAATTCCAAAAAGGTAAAATAAAAACAAATACAATCACATAAAATCAATGGAAAAATTTCATTCAACGAAGCTTTTCTTTATTCAATGTTTCAATGTAAAAAAAAAGCTATTCAAGCCATCAGTTACCCATTTGTTTACATTGCCGGTTCTCATTGCGAAGTTCTATTTTTTTTTTCAATTTCATTATAAGTCATATAAGAAATGTTATTCGAACGATCTTTTTATGATTCACGTAAAACATAAAAACCGAAGACAATTGTCACACTTGATGTTTCACACCTGTAAAACATTTTGTAAATCTTTCAAAGAAAAAAATAAAATAAAATAAAAGCTTTTCGGTATTACGCATACAGAATAAATTTTTTATTTTTATTTCGTTAGACGACCGGCTTATAAACTCTCTGTAATTTGTGAAATATGATATACAGCAATAGTAAACTTTGTCTGGTAGTACAGAGTGCGGATTTTTGTTTGTTAAAAGTTAATTGAATTCAAATTACATATTATGTTCGCAGACAACACTAATATATTCTTGTGAAGCCAAAGATTATACATAATAATAAGACCACTTTTAAAGCTTTTCACCTTATTTTTTTAAAGAGTACCAAAGTGATTGTGGAATGCTCTTCGACACTTTGGGGCATTAAGAGGTTCGTGAATGAAGAATCCAAAAAACCCATAACGATGAATTATAGGATTTTATTGCAATTGGTTCAATGTGCTTTTTGCCTCTGGGGAACATTAAATATTTTTTATTCTCACTCTTGTAAATTTCCAGCTATTATGTAAGTAACTGAGTTCGTAGATAACACTCAAAGAAATTGGTCCAAAAATATCGTTGGATTTGTTTCTGTTCAACATTATGTTACAATGAATTTCAACTGGAGTGTTTTATACACAATAAGTTTCCATTAAGTGCAATTTAAACAAAATAGTGTGATAGGTCAAGAACATAAGCTTTCGATGATAAACACTTAGACAATAATCGATTTTGTCTGGCAATTTATCAGAGTCTTAGTCTAGTGGATCGTATTCAAAGAAATGATGCTATTTATATTCGTTCTAATAATTTTAAATAAAAAATAAAAATGTATAAGTTCCATTTAATGATTAATTAAATTCATGAAAAGTGAAATACACCTATCCCCCGATTTACACGGC
>JXOR01001474.1:0-28108 GCA_001014335.1 Coboldia fuscipes
AAGTTTCCGGCCTCAATTGTGAATAAAAGAAATAATCTTCAAGTTGAATATGTTTCGTTTAACAAAAAACCAAGAGCCGCATAATCTAATGGAATTACCTTCGATTAGCTTATTGCTGATTTATTCATTGTTTCAATAAATATCAAATAAAATTTGAGTGGTTATGAGACATTTTACCTTCATTCTATCTGTTGTTATGATATTAAATGAGAGTGTGGGTGTGTTTGTCTCGTTACGAGGGGTAGCAAAAGTAGATTGGCAAAAAAACACCTTTTTGGCACGATGAAGTGACACGAAATGCGGAACAACAAGCAAATAACAACGTAAACGTGGGGGGTGAAAAACATAAAATTGAATAATAATTTATCCTCAACAGATTTGGTTTTTTGTTTTTTTCGTTATTATTCCTTCCTACCATTGGACGGTGTAATATCTTAATCGGATAAAAAAGTGCTGTACACCAGATATTTTATATTTCACCAAAACCTCAATTCTTAATACAAAAATATTAAATATTGATTGCTTACCTTTAACAAAGAATGGAAAAAAAAAATAAATAAAATCCATAACACTTTGGTCCAGATTAAACGGTTTTTGGAATCTTCGGATTATTGAACTCTTTGGAATTTAATTAGCAATTCCCAATAGAATATTTCTTATTTTCATTGAATATATTCTGTTTTGTTGATTATTTCGTTTTTTTCTTTTACCAAATTCGACTTTTATCGTCGATTCATTGCAAAAGTTTTACTGTTTCTTAAAATTTCTCTTTTCTTTTCAATATTTTTTCTCTTTTGGAAAATATTTAAGAATACGAAAGTTTAATTTTTTTTTTTTTTGTAATGAAAAATAATTTTATTTTAATGAAAAACAAAACTGAAACATACAAAATAAGGAAAAAAGGAGAAACTTAAGCGAATAATATTTGTTTTTGGTATGGATGTTTCTTCTATAAAGCCGGAGGATTTTGAATTCCATAGTACAACTGAGAATTGGAAAACTGAAGACTTTGATGTAGAAACAATGTCGAAATGCAAGAAACAATAATATTTATGCAGCTGCTTAGAATGCTTCTTTAAGGTAAAATTGAATAAATGAAATTTACTGTTAAACCATTTTACAATCAGAGTTTTAATTTTGAACTCTTTTGTTATGTTTGAAACAAAACAATTTTTTCTTTTTCTTTTTGGATTTTACAAAAACTTTCATTCATTTTCTTTTAACAGAAGTGAAAAAGTTAAATTCGAATTTTTGTTTGATGAAATGTACTATCAAACGATTTGACGAATGTTCCTTGAAGAATAAAATTCTTAGTTTTGGGAAAGCTAATAAATGTGGAATGCAATTAACCAGAATTTGGAATGTTTTGTCGTCAGATTACAACCATGTCAAAACATAATTCGATATTATATGATACCCAATGAAAATGATGTTAAAAATTCAATTTGTATTTTAACATAAAATTTCAATTATTTTTGCATTTTGAATTTCATTTCAGTGTTTATAATTCTACGAAAATTTCAATTACACTGTTGAAATTGCATCATTTCAAACGTGAATATTTCCAAGAAGTGAACATTTTGCAATAACGTTTCGTTAATCAGTAACAAAATTGATATGAGAAAACACCTGTTTCGGTGTACACATTCTATTAAATGTGGAATCTAACTGACCAATTTATTCGCATGAAATTTTTACCTGCTCTGCATTCGAAATGAGTATGAAATTGACTAAATTGGCCTTGGGCTATATTTTGAATTTTCATTGAAGTAAATCATTTTATTTCGTTGGATCTCACTGTTGTATTCAGACAATTTTGATCCACATTGTCAATGAGAGGTCCACCTCAAAGGTATGGTGAGACAAATTTATTGGTTGAATTCAATAAGGATACCCGTGACATGAACACTAAGATACACACCATTCACTTGAAGAAAAATTTTCTAACAAGAAAATTGTTCAGATTTAACTGAATTGATAACATTTATCTTCGGAAAATTTATTTTCTAGTGGAAAGCTCTCCATTGGGAATTTATTTGTGTGTGTGTATAGTTTTTTATTTTATTTTAATCTGAATAGAGATATCTCGTGATACTGGCAGGCATTCATATGATATGTGAACAACTAAACTATAGTGTACAGGTAGATGAAATTGAATAAGAATGTGATGATAATATTTCATTTCGTTTCGTAATGCCAACCACTTGATATTGGTATAATGAAAAGATAGAAAAATATGTTCAGCGATCTATTTGGTTATATCGAATATCTTTAAGATTTAACATTATCATGACATTGAATTTAAATCTACATTAAGAATGGTTTTATTTTTTTTTTTTTTGAAATTCGCATGAAAAAGTGCAAGAAATTGGGTATCCAAAGAAAACGTACGTATCAGTTGTAATCGAAAGAACATCAAATAGGTTGAATTCATTTGAATGGAAAAATGAACCCATCAGATGACAATATGTAAGAAGGTTGGCAGTCGAAGAAAAAAGAATTCTCTGGTTTCCCTCACATTCATTTTTTTTGCTTTATTCTCACGGTGGAGACTAACGACGAGACCATGATGTTGTAAAACGATTTCTTTTCTCCAAAGGTAATCTATTGAGACACACTTCGTTTGGCGTTACGTGGTAGTCAAGAAGAATAGATGGAGAATAGAAAAAAAAAAACACCTTCACATCGTTGACATCATTTTATGCATGAGAATTATTCAGGCTCGTCTGTTCGGTTCGATTCAGAATAATAAAATCATCTTCATTTTTTACGGTTTTCGTTTCTTTCTTTTTTCGTGGGGATATGAATTTCAGTGAGCCGAATTGGGAATTAGTTATCAAATAAGAAAAAGGAAAGAAAATAGGTGATTCGAGAATTTACTTTAAAATATCTGACATATCCCAAACCACAAAACTTGTGATGTGAAACGCAATGGAATTCGTTTTTCTTTTATTGGAGATGATTGAAAGGTGGATTTTAAAGGGGCGAAACGACAACAATTGTGGTTTTATATGCCAAACATTAGATCAATTCGTTATTCAATTGGGAAATTTGAATAATGACTAATTAATCGAGGTAGTGGTGAATTCGGTTTATTTTTTCTTACCTCCTGTGACTAACAGTAGATAATGAAAATTCAATTTACCTGAAATTAAAAAAAAAGCATCCCAAGAGGGAGAGCCATAAAGTCTCATGAAATCGATTATGTACATACAAAACGTCTTTGACTGGCCACAATAGATTCTGATCATTCTTCAATGTTCATTGAATCACAGTAAATTTACATTTTTTCTTTCTCTTTACATTTAACTGAATTACATAGAGAAGATAAATGGGTAAGGCTTTACTCTAAGAAAAACAGAATATTTGATTACAGTTTCTCGTTTCTATTTTGGCAATTGGAAAATGAAAATCCTTAAATTTATTCCACTGAATAAATGAGATGATATGAATATAAGAAGTAGTGGAATTTTAAGTAGAAAGTTCTGCTAGCATATTTAATGGTGTACATAAAGTGAGAGCTTAAATATTATGAAGAACAATAAAAATCTACGGGTCAAATAGATATAAATCGAATATTATCTAACTGATGTTATATGGTATGGTATACCCAATTATAATCCATTGTAGACAAAGTATGATAAATAATCATAAAGTTATGAAAAATTGGTATATTAAACGGATTGTACAGAAATCATGTATGGGTTTCCATCTTAAGAATTATATGAACTCTTAAGATTTTCAAGTTGATCTCATTTCATTTCTTTACATTCTTTTTATATTTCCATGAGTTTTTTATGCTCTGTGGTGCAGTAGTAAAAACCTTTATGTGTCCAATGCTCTTGATAAAGTGAATTATTTATATTAAAATGAAAGAACACTTCACATATGATATGGGATTTCCTTAAAATCGTTGATTGCTTCAGATGTTCACAGAGACTATGAATTGAGACGTTTATTTAACCATACCCCATACCGTTGTTGAAATTGATAAAGGAATTGACTAAAGAGAAAATTTTCTTAACTTAGTTTTCTAATCAATGGATGGCTAATCATCTTTGTCAAAAAAGATTTTCTATTAGTTTGTACGTTACTTTTTGATTCAACCAAATAACTTGAGACTATACGATGTGAACTTTCACTTGTTTGTGAAGTGTTTTAAAACGAAACTTCTTAACTAAATTGATTATCATGAATAGAATATGACACACAGTATGGGGTATAATATGATGCATTGTATTTATTTGAGTCCATAGTGGTTGATATCACCCTCACTCGAACTCCAAAAATATTTATGAGAGTTTTTGGTACTCTTGTCTAATTCAATTGAAGTTTAATACGTGATTGTGGTAATGAATTATTTGCTATTTTTGGGGTCATGTTATTTTGGTTTTCCAATTGTCAGCCTACAAGTGGTTTACAATAGAAGATAATTTTCAGTTCACAATCCCAGTGTGTATTTTGGTTAATCTCTATGGGTGGTTTGAGTAAAGCAGAACACTAAATGATAAATTTTTATTGCGTTTTGGATTTTGCCAATAGATAATTCAATTCCATTTGAGCTTGAAGGTACAAATTAACTTTAAATTGAATTGACCAAAATTCACTTAACTAAAACAGTTAATTTCTCATGTAAGAGGTCATCATTGAAATAATCAATCAATAATAATGACTAATTAAAGATTGAATTATTGCAGTAAACTATAAACGATGTTATATTAGATGATATTCATTGTTCTTGAAGAAATCTGTTGATTTGTGTTTTGGTCTTATGTCAATTTAAACTGATTTTTGGTATATCAACATCAATTGATGTGTTTATCAATCTTTAATTTAACATGAATTTAAATCATTGATGATTTATACATAAGCAATTCAATACAAGTGCCGTTCTCTAATGAATAATTATTTTAAATAACCGTTCAAATGGATATTCTCATTGGTGATCATCGTATGAATGTTTAGTTATGATTTAATTGTTGTATGGTATGTGTGTGTTAGACCAAAATTCAATTCTGCATCAATGATTTACATGATTTCGATTTATTTTAACCGAATTCAACTGTTTTACATCCACTTTTTTGGTTGGTTAAAGTGGTATTGGGTATGTAACATCATTAAAATTTTATACCATCCGTTTTCCATCTAATCCAGAGAACCATAAACAAATATGGAAGAGAAACGATACAAAAAATGAATTGCATTAAAATTTAGTACAAATATTTGAAATAAAATACCGAAATGCAATTAAAATTTATTATGATTCGCTGTTAGAGTCAATGGGAATGGATAGATTTTTGAATTATTTGTTCAATTCAATTTATGTTATGTTTATGCTGCACATTTTTATATATACCACCACATCATCACTTATGTTCTGTCATAAATTTTAACAGCATATTACATGTGCTATGTGGAGAAAAATATCACTGATTGTTATCAATTATGATAGCAGAGAATTAAAAATAATCAACAATGGTAAATTAAATCCAGAGTATTTTCCATTGATAAATTATGCTTGATAAAGTGTGTTGATTATTATAAATATGATGATATATGAAACGTGGGATTAATTGATGAGAGAATATAAAATAATAATTGCAATTTCGTTTGTTGTTATTACATCGAATTTTATTGATTTAATTGGAAGAGTTGAATTAACTGAAATATTTTCCATTTAAATGAATGATGGATGACAAAAATATTTATTATTGATAAGTTACTTTTGTGCTTATTTATTAAACATCACACGGGAGTACAATTTAAATAAAAAACAAACTCATTTTGATTTCATAAATGACATTAAAATGAGATAAATAACTGATGATGAGATTAATTCATAATTTTTCTCCCTTTGTGATCAATTAATTGGCATTTTACAATTGAACTTTTACTGTGTAAATATTTAATGAGACACATTATTCGTTAAAAAAATGTTAACTGATTATAGTCCACACTAAATGAATTATGGAAAAGTTATCGGTTAGAATTTTGTCATTGATTCAACTAACATTACAAAATTGCAGTTAATTTGCATTTAATCATCTCGTTATAGTAGAATTATGTGTCGCTTATAATATCAATCGTCTGTGTACTTAGAACTCTCACTGGTTTATTATGAAATATTTTCCACAGTACATAAAGTTTTCAATAGAAATTTTGTGAAATGCTGACATATTTCCCATGGAAACATTCACGAATTGGTTCTCTAATTCAGTAGAAAACTGTTGTTGTCAGCTACCAACTAATAAATGTCCACTAATTTAATGTTTTCCTTTCCATTGACGGGACATAACTAGCTGTTTTCAAATTTTCTAATTATACGATTTAATGTCATACAAACTTTTCCTTTTCATCCAGTCAATTTCACCATATAAATGTCATTAGTCTTGACATTAATTTCTTTTTAATAAAATAAATATCAAAATTAAGTTTATTTTGCTTGAAAATAAAAAATAGTTTCGTGATAAAATTGACAAAAAATAGACTAAATCGAAATTTTCAATGTTCTCCAATTAAATGATTTGCATTCAAGCAATTTGAATTAAATTTTTGATCTTAATAAATCTAAGTGGTTCAACATTATATTGACTAAACTATGAAATCAACATAAACATTTGTGGTTTTTCTTTCTTGGAAAATTCAATTAAATTTTGTATTCCAATGTTATTGATCTCTTTACAGAGTTGATAGTGTCATAAAATTAAAATCCATTGGCAATGCTTAAATATCGGCGTAATATACAAATCATTCATCGGTTATGTACAGCACAGTTTCACTCAAAACATGTATGCCATCCAGTATCGGTTACCTGTGATAAATTTCCATTAGATCGAATGAAGGGTAAAGTCGGTTTAGCGATAAACTGTGCCGATGGGTAAGTTATATATTGTACAAAGCCTAAATTGTGTCCAAACAACTAAACATCATAAGTAGTTAAATACATTGACTGATTGAATTCCAATAACATCAGTCTCATCGTTACCATTTAATTGAATTTTGTAATTGTCTTGTCGTTTTTATTTCATTAGATTTGGTCTATGCATGGTGAAACGATTAAATAGTGAAGGTGCTAAAGTCCTTGTTCATGGTACTGACATTCAAGAGTTATCTGATTGCATGAAAGAACTACAAAGATTCAATATTAATACGGCCGGATTCACGTGTGATTTAAATTACAAACGAGATAGAGAGAAAATGTTTGAAAAGGTATAACTATTCAACGGTGGTGCAATCGATTAAAAATTTATCGAAGAAAATCCTTAATATTCGAATAGACTTTTTGAATCTGTTTTCCAATTTTAATTTTTGTTGTTTGCATGGCAATTGATTTTACGTTTTATAACAATTTTTAGATAGTCGATTACTATGGCGGTATGAATTTTATGTTGGTCAATGTACCAGTTGGAGAGCCACCATGTTCAATGCCATTTGGTGAGGAACACTATTTCGATGAGGCGGTAATGTTTTATGTGAAAGAAGCTGTAAACACTGCCAGAGATTCAATACCATATTTGTTGGGATTCGATGATGCAAACGTCCTATTCGTACCACATTTCACATTTACTGATATGGACCCATTAAAGGTATGTATGAACCACTTGAATGATGTTGAAACTATTCCATATACGGAATAAGTAAATTTCAATTATGGAATTTCCAATATTTTAGGTAGCCGATCGATATGTTCTGGTACGTTGTTCTTTGGCAGTTTATGCAAAACAATTAGCATCCGATTACAAAGACTATGGTATACGATTTAATGTTTATGCTCCTGGTATTATACAAAAAGAGGATAATTGTGTAAGTATTTTATGGAAATTTCTAAGAAACGAATATGAATTCGAATTATGAAAATTTTCTCAATTTTAGATTCGACCACCAATTGATTTTGATATTGAACGGATAACAGTAATACGTCCACGTGATGCTCGTAATCGAATTGCCACATTATTATCAAGTGAGTCAAAACATGTAAATGGTTTACTATTAGTCGAAGAATTGCCAGAAGAAAAACCCGTTGAAATTCCAAAAGTGAGAAATTCTTAAGAATCAAGTCAAGTAGTCAATCAACGATAAAGAAAAAAAAAACGGATCGATTTTAATAGAAAACTCGGAACTAAAAGTTAATTAATAATTTTCATTGTACTCTCATTCCATCGTCGATTAATCGTTTATAGATTTTCCATTGTTTTTTTGTTTTTTTTTATTTAATCCCAAATTCATTTTATACTAAATTGTAACAGTTTTAAAGGAAAAAATACGAAAAAAAAGATTGCTTAATAATGTTTCATTAAGAATCACCATCATAATAAATATAGTCGATAATAAATTGTTCGAGATGGTCATTTAAAAAACCGAGTAACAAAAAATGAAGAATTAATGAAACTTTACGATTGAAAATTTCATAATAATCATTTTTTCCTGTTAAAATCGTTTATAAATTTCATTGGAAATCAGATATTTTTTTTTGTGATTATCTGGGAGGATACTTTATAATGGACAAGAGTACAACCATATTGGATCACAGCTAAATGGGGTGAAAGATTTTTTATTTTTTGTTGAACCCGTTAAACTTTTAGAGGATGATGAAAAATGGATAGAGAAAAAAGTTTCATTAACTTTCGGTTATCTTTTGACTGATTAATATTGTATTGAAACGATTATGGTTGTTGTTGCCATAATAATTTGAAACGAAATTTTCCCCCAAAAAAACCCATATTTTTCCAGTTGATGATTTTGGTGGATATAACAGCAAAAACCGCGCATCTTCCGAATACATAAATATAATAACAATTCACTTGACATAAAGTCATTAACAATCAACGAAATGAAATAGAGATTTACACAAAAGCTCTGACTCCTTGTACTCGTCGATCAAGTGACGGAGTAAATGGATATAAATTCTTATAAATATTGGTATCATAAAATTGTGGATAATGGTTAATATTCTACACCCACAAGTAAACATGCCAATGTTTTTACCGCATATGCTTTTATGTTGTCGTCAGATTGGTACCCAATATTTAATTATGATACTCTCTGAAATGGTGGATAATAGAAATCGTTCAGATATACATCAAAAATTTTTAATACGAAATTGGCAAGGAGTAACTCTCAGCTATAGTGAATTGATAAACCAAACAAGTACTGGATTAGCACTGAATTGATGCTTTATTTTAGGACCTAAATATAACCGAAAAATGAATAAAAACAAGTTAAAACATAAAATCCATTTGATTCAATTGCAAAACAACAATAGCACAGTGGTGGTGATAAACCGTCTGCTACTGTATTAAGAAAATTGAACATAAGAAATTAATTTCGAGTAGCATATAAATTTTAATTACAGAACAACGGAATTTATATTGAATACAGTCGGTGAAAGATATGAGAATAAAAACGAAGAAAAACTGAAATTTTATTTTCCAAGTGGAATGAGATTGAATGTGAACATGATTTTTAGGGTTGTTCTGACTATACGTTACTTTTGAATCTGTGGAACTATTTCGATGGATATCAAAAATATCACATTGGTAAAGGCTGAATTTAAGTCTTTACTAGAAGGTTAATAATAAAGACATGGTTACGGGAATCATACTGCTGATGTTCTACAAGATAAATGGTGTGTACTCATTGACTACATGATGAAGATGGGATGAATGAGGGTGTGTTGTTGGCACTGAGTGGGCTAACAAAAGAGTAAATGAAAATCTGATTTCTTTCAATTAAAACGGTTACCAGTGAATCACAGAAAATAACAGGAACTGAATTGAAACGTATATTCACCATGCATCTTCATTCAACCATTTTACCATCGTTCTTTTTTTGTGTTTGAGAAGAAAATTGGATGAAAAGTATGAGTTAACACGCCAATGGATGGAAGACAATTAAATCTATTCGAAGGCACTTACATGAAGTAATATAGACTAAATGACAATAGGCGTTTACCATGGTGAATGTCTTTAGACGCCGTCTATTTTCAAGTAATAATTTTCTAGATTGTTAGGAAATTTTTGTGTGTTCCTTCGTTAGTGTTTTTTTTTTTGTATTTGAGGTGGTTACCTCTTAGATATTAAGGAAACTGAATGATTTTTATCCTTCGTTTTTGGATGGGTGATGTCGAATGGTGGAAAATATTCCCATTCTGTTGAATGACATCGGTTAAATTGATGCCAGAGTACGTTGAATATAAAACAAATCGAATGATAAAAGTTTAATGTTAAACCGCAAAAGATAACTACATTATCTTTTACTTCATTTAAGATGTTTTGTTGAATTGGCCGATACCAAAAGAAATGAATGAATGTGAGCAGATTGTTAAACCATTGGGATTGTAGAATGAGAGTATCAAGTTGAATTCGAATTTGGAATGGAACGTTTCAGTGAACTTCTTTCTTCCTCTTTTTTTTATTTGTCGGTTTGGTTAGTTGGTATCAATAGAAGTTCACGAATGAAAACGTAAAAGACATTTTACGTGCTGTTCAACTTCACATTCTTCGTTTAAGAATATTATTTCGATTCTGGCTATAAGAAAGAATTCTTCCTTTTTAAAGATTTCAATTCGCCAAGTAACGAGGATACACAAAAAAAAAATAGAAATCCATTTGAATCGCATTGAATTACATGGCTACCGATATCAAAGATTCTATGTAACATGAAACAAGGAAAATAAAACTTTTACTTTACCAAAATCGAATATGATTTTTGTTGTTCATGGTATCATTTTCTTTAAGACACTGTGATTCTTTTGGTAACGATAGATAGAAATCGAGAAATCAAAAAGTTTTCTTCCATAGAATTATTCGTTTTGCATCCCATGGTATATCGAAGGTCCAATTTTTAGTTGGCCACAAATATCAGTTTGATGGTATTATTTCAAATCACCATTCTTTTAGCCCTCGCCTTTAGCTTCTGTTATCAATACCGGACGACTCTAAATGGCAATGATAGTGAAAGGCTATTGAAATAATATTCTCATTTTACACATTGACCACATATGTATGAGGTGAACCATATAGAATCCAATTCATATTCAGATTAAATGAACCATTAAATTAACGCATAGAATTTATATAGGAATTTTTATTTTGCGTTGGTGTTTAGTCAATAACGAGAAAACGAAAATAGTACACATGATCGTATCAAATATTACAGCTATGGACCATATAAACGATGATAATTTCGTTCATTTCTTATCAATGATGCAAAATCTTTTTGTTACCTCTGAACCCAAATGCATGGGTTGGATTAGTCAACAGAAACATATACAGCCACACATACACCAACAGCAAAAGTAATACACCGTGTGGGTGAGTTAACAGTTTTACAAAAGGACCAAATGAGAACTGCCAAGAGTATCAAAAGATATCATTGAAATTATGTGTATGTTTTTGTTGATATCGCAGAAGGTTTGATTCATTCAGTTCAGTTTATGGTATACAATTCAGTTATGGTGACGGGAGAGCCCCAAAGACCCCATTATGGTTTACGTGAATGCAAAATTGATGACATGGATTTCCCCGGTAATTACCAGTTTTTGATAGTATACATCATGTGTATGCGGTTTGTTTCACCATCATCAACTTTCAATACAACTGAATTCTTGTGTTTTGTTATTTTATTCTTTTCAACTGTATGGTGTTGGGGTTATTTCTTTTTTCTGTTATTTGCCATTTGGAATGGCAATCAGGGAAAACTGATGAGCTCAAATGTGATACGGAAATCCATTTGATAAAACCTCAGAAAAGGAACAAAAAAAAAGAAGAGAAATGAATAAAAGAAAATCGCATATAAACAAAATACACACGCAGCATTCTACTTGGAATCGTTTTCGTATGTGAGGATCCTTAGTATTTTATTAAATATTTATTCTATTCTTATGGGTGCAATAAAAATATCTCAATTTGGCCAGGTGAGCATAAAGAATGTGAATTTGATGGTTTTAGTATTTTTCAATCCATTTGGTAATATCGACAAGTACGACAGGAGAGTGAATAAAAATAGTCAATTTCTATTTTGGTCGGGGGGCCATTCGTTGAATTTTAGTTACTGATATTCTTCCTGTTTTGTGTAGGAAAAACCGCCATAAAACCCGAAAATACGAATTGTGTGCGGTTTTGATTCAGTTCTTGAATCCCCAGTGCACGAGATTTTTTCGTTATTTTCTATTTTTTCATGGAACTCTCGTTTATTTCATGGGAGAACAGTAATAGCTGTGGGATTTTAACTTAACCAATACCACATGGTTTACCAAAAAATGGCAGTTAATACAAACGATATGTTTCAAGTTAAGGAATGAGAAACACAGTGGAGTAGGAAGTGGTGGAATGCAAAGAAATAATGTTGTCTTGAATTCTATTATTCGCATAATAAAAAATATATGCTACAATACACATATAGGAACCTCACACCACATAAATAGGTCTCCCTTTTTACTTCAGACTCAAGTCAAATGGATGGAAGGATGGGTTGAAGAGCTCAACGAAAGGTATATTATTCTTTATGTGAATACCAATATATTCAAACAGTTTAGTGCTGGTACTTCGATGGCATACAAACGGGACCATCATAATGTATAAAAAGATGAGACATTAAATTTAGGCAGTTTGCCAGCATTCGAATTGATTTTGTTTCGATTTGAAGAGATTTTGATTTTCTTTTTTTTTTTTC
This sequence comes from Coboldia fuscipes, assembly GCA_001014335.1. Lineage (NCBI taxonomy): Eukaryota > Metazoa > Arthropoda > Insecta > Diptera > Scatopsidae > Coboldia > Coboldia fuscipes. The sequence continues at coordinate 12,673 of JXOR01001474.1, forward strand.
TTGTCGAATTCGATTGGAGTGTGAGTGAATATTAAACCTGAATGGATTTAACTTTGTTTAACTTGAATTTCGGTTTTGGTACAACGCGAGTCAAGGGAGATCATAAACTTTAAGGGAAAAGCTAAGCCACAAAGATGAAAAAAAAAATTCGTATAGAAACTCTGACTGTTTGGGCCAACATAAAACAAGGCACTGATTGAAATCGAATTGAATATGAAATTTTATTTTATCATTTCGCTGACGTTCCATTTGGGAGGTATTTGATGTTTTTTTTTGTTGAATGGTGTTAGGACGGCCATTAAGTGGGGTTATAAATGCGCGACGGTAAAGACTGAACAGGAGCAGTTTAATAATACCCGGTAATTCAAAGATTTTGATTTTACTATAATGACATCAATAACCACGTAGATTACACGTAACTTCATTTTTTGTTATTCTTATGCTTTAATGTTTTTATGTTGCATTCAAACACATTTGATACGATGATATTGAATAAGATTTTCATTAAATGAACATATTGGATTTAACAGATCTTTTCATTTTGTTTAGTGAGTGGGATATTTTCGCATTCATTGATATTACAAAGAGCATAATGCGCGTTCAAATGATTACCCAAAAAAGAAAATAAGGAAAATTCCTAAACGAAAGGAATGTATTATTTTCGGTTTTCTTTGCTTCTTACGAGTAATGGTTAAAGAGATAAGGAAGTTCGTATACTTTTTGTGTTTCTTTGGTACGTGAAGAATAATGGTGAACCATTGGTAAATGAAAATGGAGCGTCAAGTAGTTTTGATATACAATATTATATGGAATATCCAAGCCATTCACACGTTTATTGCAACTGCAATTCACCTTAAATAGCTGCAGGAATTTAACGTTTCGTATTTGTGGAAAACACATACACAAGTAAAATACAATTTAAATTCAACCAAATGGGAGAGATATGAAAAAACAAATAATAAAAGCATTGAACGTGAATTTATTTATGTTTCATGTTGGATGCATAATGAAAAAGTTTATTTGTGTCTGCATGCATACGTGTATCTACCATATATGGTAATCTATTTCAATAATATGTAATGAATCTTCATGTTTTAAATTCTATTTAATCTTGTTAAATGAACTTAAATATCGTTATCCATTACATTTTGTGTCACTTGACTCTGTTAAAATTAACATGGAATTCTCTTTTCTTAATTTGTTTTTTTCATTATTTCTGTTTAACTCATATGATTCATTCAGATGTTATAGATTTTTAGTACTAACAATGATCAAATGAACTACTTGTATTTCATCAGTTAAACTGGCAATTCCTTGTATTCATTGTCGCTGAAGACTTACATCGTCTTCCTGCTGTACCGAATGGGTTTGAATAAAATTAATCATTTTGCCATTGAAGTATTTTTCTTAATACGGGTTGTATGCATTCTTGTATACAAGCATCAGCTACTTCATTTACAATTTTCCATGGAATTGTTTTTCCAAGTAGTTCACCCACTTTCATTGAAAATTTTAAATTATTCGAACGAGTGATGAAGGGAATGAGCATAAAAGCTATTAATTGAATATAATTTTTATCATTTCACAAGTTTTCTATCTCTTGGCACAGCTTTAATACTTAATTGATTAATACATAAAATTTAAGTAAAATTGAGTTTTTTTTGTGAGCTTATTTATTATGCTTTTCTATGAACTGATGAGGGTGACATGGTAGAGGGTGGGCGGTTTAATGTACCCGAACAATTAATGATTTCATATTGTACTCAGACATACATGGTATATGACTTGTTAACTTTATAGGAACAATTATAAAAGCCAAATTTGCATGTAATTAAAAACTTTTAAACCCGAAGCACATAAATTACCAGCAGTTGCCATTTTCCCCCCATATAAAAGAAAAAAATATTTGAATTCTCAAAATTAAACGAGAAAGAGAGAGGAATAAACCTCATTTGAACAACTTTTCGTGGTTTGGGCAAATGAAGAATACCGAACAGATATTCGATTCCATTGAAGTGAATTCTTTAGTTATCAAATGGTGTGGTGGTGGTGTAATTTAAATAGCAATTCTTCTTTTTTTTGTTCCTGATAACCAAAATCTATGAAGAACGATGTAAAAAAAACGTAAATGTTTTCAGCCACCACCAACACACAGGAATAAAGAAAAAAAAATTATTTAATGTAAATTGTGAACGATTTGTTATGATACTTGAACAAAAAAATTTGAAGATCTGTAGCTTTCTTTCATCGATTTCTCTCCGGTTTTGTTCGGTAAATCAGTAACGAAAGAAATAAAAGTAAAGTTCAATATGATGTATGTGAAGATCAAAATGAAATTTCTATTGAAAACTTTTCTCATTTATGGATTAAATTTCAACAATCTATTTAATTCGAATATCATCCCACAATATATGATAACAATTCAACTAATATCAAATGTTATTTTCTGTTACAGTGAACAAAAAACAGCAAATAAGTTGAGGATGTTACAACAATGGAAACGTACTAAATAGCATACATAATCATTGGTACTTTATGTAATACCTCTGCAGGCAATACAAGGCCGTATGACCTACAAAATTTGTTAACAGGTAAATAAAATTGTTGGATATCTTTAACTAATATCATATAAGAAATAACTGAAATATTTATTATTTTAATGTATTAAAATTGTTGTTTAGCTTTTCACTTGTTTTTCCTGTTCAAAAGAAGAGTAGTACATCACTTGCTTTAGAAAAGATACCGCAGCATCACCAAGCACTAAACAAAAGATTCATGAAGTGAAACATTTTCTCGCATAAGAATTTGGATTTTCGTTCTATTTGGATGCCATTAAAGCAAAAGATAACAAAAATTGAAAATACTTTGGCCAACTTGTAGTGCACTCAATGAATCTTATACGAATATTTTATGATAGTCTCAGCATATTATTGCTTCTTGTATGAAAGGGAATGTGGTATATGGAACACCGCCAAAAACACAACCCAAGAACATATTCTGTGTCTGTTGTCTTTCGGTTAGTGGTGGGTGATGATGGTGTGTGTCTATATGGTTTTTTTTGCATTCTTCACAGCAACACTAAAAGAAGTAAAACTTGACGATGTATTCGCCTTAAATTAAATGTATTGAAATGTACTGTGAATCTAGAAGATAAAGAACATTGTGAAGACTGTGAACAACAAGAGTGTAGATTATTCTCACATTGGATCCGGTTTTTTTGTTAAGAGACCCATAAGTGAGTATTAAATTTTACTTAATTACCATAAAAGCTCATAATTGTCTTTATAATATTAATTTTCCATGTATTATACACACAACAGTTTATAATTACCCACCACATTCATCCCCTCCTTTGAATTGGGAATGATTTGTATTTTTTATTATTTGTGAAACAGCATAAGGATATTTCTGGTTTTATGCTGTGTTAAGTGCCTGACTCTTATTGAATTAACGTGGAATTTATTTTCTAATTTATGACTAAAAGAGAGAATCAAAATCATTTATCTGTCTTGTTGGTTGATTACGAAGACGTATGCGGCAGATTATGTTGATTTCATTTTTATTTTCTTGCTTTTATTTAACTCATTTGATCTGTTGTTAAAAGAAAATCGACGAACAAGAAAAGTTTCGTTGTCTTGAATGCATATGATTTTGTGGTGTTAAATTTTAATATCTTTATCAAAAGTCCCGAGAGTATATTGAATAATTTTGTTTTGAATCATAGGTGCTTTGCTCATTCTATATGTTACCCATCATAACATTTTCCATTATTATTATTATTATCAAAACTGACTATATATTTCTCTAGATGTATTTCTTCTGTTATTATTCATAACATTTTTACATTTAATTTTGTCTAATACGTTAGTATACTGTTGAAGCTGTGATAAACTTTTGAATGGAACAAGAAAATCGAAAAGAAATTTATTGTTTTGAATGAAAAATAAGGAAAATTCGGTATGTGAAAATTTATGTTTTATGTGTCATAAAGTTCATGATACCCAGTGTCTAAACTGTTCCGCACATGTATAATATTGAATAATGTACAGTTCATTAGACGATGTTGTTGAACAAATTATGTGGCCGTATTATTGGTCGGATGTTGTCAGTACCTGCTATCAACATAAGTTCAATCCCAAGACGGCAAATCACAAGATATCAAACTGTTGAATTAGTACCATACGATGAAATTGCAAAACAAATAATTGCAAATATTTCAGCTGAATTTATGGTAATTAACATTTGGAATATCCACCATTTTTTCATCACAGTACTGTACTGTGATTTCGTTTGATATTTAATTATTTACAATTCTAACTCGTAGGAAATTAATTATAAGATTGTACCACCGGTACAAGATAGTATTTATCCGGAACCACAAATAATTTATGGTCATAAGTTACCAGAGAAACAAACAGAAATGCCGCCAAACCGTTACACAAAACAACAGCCAAGAAAAAGTATAATAATAAAATCATTAACATCGAAGGTATCACCACCTTCATATTTTAATTATGAGAAACAATGTTACTATGATTTATTTACGGATTTGGTACGTATACGGGATACAAGAAATCAAATTGGTAAACGCCAACACTAATTATCAGTTATATAAAGTTGATTACTGATATCCGCTTCTTATTCATCCACACCCCCGGTTAATTATACTTCCAAGTTAAATAACTCTGCCTCCACTTAAATGGATTCACCCCTCCATTAGAGCTACAAATAGAATAAAAGCAACAGTAAAACCTCAATTGGCATTCACAATTAATCTAACTATGTGACTTTTTATTAAATAAAACACTGGAAATAATGATTTCATTGATAATTCTTCTTGAATAGAATTTGTATTTGAATAAAAGAAATTTCCATCTATTTAGTAGCGACACATAAACAATTAAGAAACAATTTGTAGTGCAACGACAGTTAAATGAATCGATTGAATAAATGAAATGATGGAAAAAAGAAGGATTCAATATCAAAACGATTTAATTAAAAGCGATTTTTTTTATTAATAAAAAACAGAGTAAAATAGCGAACCGAAACGATAAAAATTTTCCGAATGCGACTAATTATCTACGGGATATCCATTAAAACTGATTAAGTTTGAAAATGAATTCTGAACTTGCTGCAGTGTTTTTTATTCTTTTAGTTTCACTGATTAACTTAATACGCGAATTCATAATGAAGTAGTTGAAAGTTTTATTTCAGCATCATAGGAATAATCAGGAAAAAAAATGGAAAAGAAATTGGGTAACCAAAGAGTCAAGTTCTAATAGAAACGAATGTCATATTCCCAATTATTATGGAAAAAAATTCATCATTTAACTTAATGGTTGGAGAATGGTATGAAAAAATTCATTTGTAATACGGACGAATGAGTTCATACTGTTTCTTCCGTGTCATTATTAAATCATCATAATTGCACTTCCGTCGTTGAAGCGGACACACGAGCGTAAGGAAACACAAAAAGAATAAGGGAAAGAGAGACTCTAACTAGGATAGATAATAATTGTCGTACAACTGATGTTACCATTCGGCTACAGTTTATGTAAATTTTTTTTCTTTTGACTAAAAACAGTAAAAAATAAAAGAAATGGAACAAATGTAGGAAAAACTGTAATCCCATTGCGTAAAGAATGGAATCAGATTGTGTCATATTCCAGTATCCTCCGGTATTTTTAATGTTCTCATTAATCAATTTCTTCACCGAATGATTCATTTTTATGTCAACTCATTTTATGGAAGCGGAGGTGGTGATGGCGGTTGATTTGTTAACCCTCATCCACCTCCAAACGATGGAATAAAAAATAAAATTTAGATGTCGGAAAAAAATGCTCCAGTATAAGAAAGAATACAAAACTAAAACCGAAATAAAAGAGAAATGTCTCAATGGACACGATAGAAGTTTAATGTTTAATTCGTATTCATGTGAGAGACTATGGACTAGAGACTAGAACGGCTACCAAATCATTCCGAGTATGATTCTTAAACAACGACAACAACCAATGATGGTGGGTGGTGGTGGTACAGATGGTTCCGTCATTTAATTTGTTTGTTAAATCCACTGGGGAGTTTTCCACGGAGAGAAAAAAAAATTAAAGGATTGAATAAGTTAAATGCCGTGAAATTCTTTTCAATTATACGGCCTGTGAACAATTCAAACTGAAGATTACATGGAACGGTGTGTAACCCTATTTGGTATCTCGATGTCAGCGTGAAACGACAGTACAATAGGTCCAATGACTAAGCATTTAAATGAAATAAATTAATATGAAATTCAAGGCTCACTGCAGGACAGTGGATACGGTCTGTGGCATACAAATAAAATGTTCCACATTCCATTTGGAATTGTGTATACGGAATAATCTAGTACCAGTTGAACCTTAACTAATGTGTTACAATGATATTAACTGCATATACCTGACTTTAATTCATGGACGCCTAATTAAATTAATCATGGGCTACAATACCAGCAAGTTTTTTAATTATACAATCATTTATTTTTATGAAAAAACGGACCCAGTGTTGACAATAATTCCAACCGAGAATTAAGTGAGGAAAATACGTTTTAATATAATTCATTTCTTTTATTCCGAATCAGTAGAATAATCATTTTTCTTATTCTCTTAATGTCACATTAGATGGCAACACATACACAAGAGGAAAATTATAATTTATGTTGCATTGTCGTGATGAACATTATGTTGAATAAAAAGTTTTATATTTTTGTATTAAATGAAAAAGTGTTTGTATACGGTTGGTTGAAATTTTCGTGGATTCAGGCGATTTCTTTATCAAGGATATTCTAAAGTTGCCTCTTTGTATATAAGTGTGGATCATTTGATAATCAGGAAAATTGAAAATTTTGTCAATCAGCCAAGCATTAGAGTTAACTCCATTGGAGTTGATAAATGTAGAGTGACGACGGAACTCGAAGGGATGTAATTGAAATTTTGTGTTTTCTTGACGATATCAACTCATCATCATTGGTCCGTCTATATATTTATATTGTTCATCAATCCATTGTCTTCATTCCATTGCAATGACATCAACAAAATTTTGTATTCGATTGCTGTTTCACGTGCCAATTAATTTTATCCCAAAGATAAACTTTCACTTTTCCATCATCAATGTTTTTTTTCACCGTTTCCATCGTATTGTTTTCTGTATGGATTTCATCGTCAATATATTCAGTCCTATGCAAAAGGTAATCAAATGCGTAAACGATAACCGCCAACCAATATATGAATGCCATTGGTATTTTTGGGGGTCCATCGTCATCATCAACGATAGACAAAAATTGAACAGAAGAGAAAGAAGAAAGTTCACAATTGTTTGGTATCATTTGTTTCAATTTTCACAGTCCTACATGCGCTTTCTATTCGTTCTCAAATTTTATTGTTATTCAATTTATTTTTGGTCTTGAATATCTATCTCTCTCCCACCCAGTAAATCAGTATTGTAATATTAGAAGTGCAAATAGTTCAAGGTGATTACAAAACATTTGTAGAATCCCACTCATCGTTGTCTATTTCTGTACATTGTGAGTGGAAAATTACAACACCAATGAAATGTAATTAAATCAAAAAATGTTCTTATTCACTGTACAAGAAAACTACAAAGATTATTGTTTTTGATTTATAACGGTGAGCCAATTAAATTAAAAACGAAGATTTGTTTCGAACAATTACTTTAAGATTTCTTTGAAATAAATGTCTTGTTTGCATACCAACTGTGAAAAACAATCTGAGACTATCCATCCAATATATTCATGATAAATGAAAAACAATAAACGAACGATGAATAACATTTTTAGCTACCTACCACCCACACTCACACAATTACAAATTCAATTGTGTAATTAAAACTTATATCACTTGTTTGATCTTTTTCAAAATAAAAACGAAAATAAGAAAATTCTTCGAATCAATGCCATCAAAAGTTTTTTTTTTTTTATAAATCAAACAAGAACGCGAATGATTCGTTCATAACACAGTGAAATATTGAATGTATGCTTAAACAGTGTACTTATTATTATTCAACTGAAGACCAATACCCGGTATAAGAAGTTTTCACCATCACAACTTTTACCAGCAACCCACCCAAAATAGAGTGAGAGGTATGTTTTTCAAATTGTATCAATTAAATTGAAAACTTTTTTTTTTTTACTTTTCTCCTCCTTAGGGATTGTTGATCACGTTAAACGACTGCCTGGGATATTTTACAACAAGAAAATAAAAGAAGAAATTATCGAAACCAAAAGACTAGAAGAAAACTGAACATTTTCATTTTGTTATTGTGTTATATTTTTTTCAGGCCAACTGAAAGTCACATTTAACACAGCAAAGGTAGCCAAACAAAAGAAAAGCAAGAAAAAAAAAATATTGTACACGAAGTAAAAATTGAATTTTCTATTGGCTTAAAAACGGTATGGCTCATTGAAATGAATTGAATAACAAAAAAGAAAAAAAAAATAGAATTCTTTGATACCAACGAGAAAAAGAAATCCAGTTCTTTATACTTTTACCTTTATATTTTGTTTTTTCATTTAGTGTGATGCCTTTATAGATGAACCAACAGGAGAAAAAATTTACAGGAACCTACGAACATGTCCGTATTGCCTTCAAGAGAGTGACTACATTAAATAGTAGAGGCGAAAAAAAAACACAGAAAGTAAGAAAAGTTCACATACTTCTTTTTATTTCTTGTCTTCAGTTTTTCTTTCTTTCATTTTTTTTCCTATTTGGCTGCTTGATGTTCAGTAGCATCACAGTTTCATCATGATGCGCCATATAATTTCTAAGACGTGATGTTAAAGTTCTATGTAAATTTTTAGTCAAATTAAATCACCATTCACAAGCGTATTTTTGTTTCAAATAATATTTCTTCTATTCCTGTTTTTCTTAGTGAATTTTCACTAGGAATGGGAAAGACACAAGTGAAATGTGTTTGCTGTTTTCTCAGTGTTGCGTTTCGTTTGATAGAAGTAACTGAAATGTCTTCAATCGTCCCCCCAAAACGATAGGAAATTCATGTCCAATACGGAGAAAAGGACACGTTTAGCATAGGTAAGACAAATAAATACTTTTCCTTTAATTTTTTTTTCTTCCTTGGATGTTTTATTTCTTCTTTTCTTTTATTTTATTTGGTATGTGAGTTCACTTTATGTTAACTTTGTTTTTATGTTGTGTGTTTTGTTTCCTTCTGTAAGTAATTTGCATTCAGTATTCCACCTATTTTGTTCTCTTATTCTTATTTAATTCCTTTTAATACTTCTGTTGCCTTTCGTTTTATTTTAAACATCCAAAGAACGTTTTACTTCTTTTTCGTTGTTGTTTTAACTTCAATATTTCTTTCCATAAAATATGCATACATCATAATATCATTTGGTATAACATGTTATTCAACAACTTTCAATTTAATGCCCTCTGCTGACAAGTAAAATGGTTGTTGTATATAGATTACAGATGAACATCTCACGTTTGTTTTATTTTTTTCTTCCTCTGTTTCTATTTTCACATTTATACGAGTTTTGGAAACAAACCGTTAAAATACGGCAGAATGAAAAAGAAATTGTAAAAGAAGTTAAAAAAGACGGTGAAATAACTTAACTTTTCCGGGTTTTATTCTTTTATTTTTGAGTTAAAATGCTGACTGGATACGAGTAAAAGTAAAAGAGAGTAATAATCTTTATTTGGATGATATAATTCGGTGTGGGTGGTGGGGTATATATTTTATCGGTCGTTGGTTGATACAATTTAAGTAGCTTCCTGACACGGACAAGAGGAAATTGCTCAAAGACACAAATAAAATAAGTTACAAAGGGCGAAAACGAGACGAATTGAAAGGTACGATAAAACAGAATTCTATGGAATTTTACATCTTCCAGTATTTAAACATGTGTCAAAACTCTTTTCTTGACTCCCTTCTCTTATTTAACGATGCATAAGATGAATATTTTTTTTTACTCATTTATGCTATTGCTCAGTTAAAAGCGATGCATTTGAATACCAAAGTAGTTATGGAATAAAAAAGTTTTCTATTTTCCTTTTTTTTGGTTTTAAGTTTATGAAACAAAAAATCGTAACTAGAAGCACTTTAAGTTTTAGCACTAATTGCCTTGGTAATTTACAATTTACCAGGTGACATTTGTTTGATAATACAATGGCATACAATTGATAATACTAAAGTCATCAACACTTCACACTGTCTAACTACGTAGTCCATGATAATATCCCCCCCGTACATAATATTTTGATAGACAATCTTATTGACAACGATACAAATGAAAAATTTCGTTCCTTCTAAATGAAAATGAAAAGATAAAGTCTCAAGGCAGCAACATAACTGAAAAAAAAGAAAACTCCTTTTTTTTTTTTAAATTCATAAATAGTTCAATTTTTTTTTTAAATTTCTTTACAAATTTTAAATAAACAAAAAATCATTTTGAGTAAATTCATTGTGTTTTGTATTAAGAAATTTCATCCATATTTTTTAAGAACAAAACCAAACAAAATTTTATTAGTTGAAAATTAAAAAGTATTTCTAATAAGAAATTGTCGTTTTAAGGAAGCATTCATGTTTCTCACAACGATTACAAAATCATTGTTACGTCCTGTCTCTTGTTTATTGAGATCTCAGAACGAAGTTCAGCTGCCAGCCAAAATGCTAGTTAATTCAAAATTAGACATAAGTCAGTTCCGTATGGTAAGTGTTGTATCTCTAGCTTATATCATCTTAAGAAGTTATAAAATGTTGTTTACATTTTAGCCACATTATGTCGAAACAGACCTTTTTAAAGGACCATGCAGAGCACCAAAAAAATTAAGGAGAGATTTTGGCGGCGCTGCTCAGTTACGGAAAAACCAGAAGAGTACACAAAGGAGATTAATCGATATCTTAAAACGTTATCAAGTTGAAGAAGGGAAAGGTAGTCATTTGATTTCATTAAGTATTTCTATTAATCTAATTGTTTGAATATCGTTTAGGAAATTTAAATACAGGAAATGATCGCTGTTCAACAAACTTACAATATTTACTGAAGATGGGCCAAACATTGAACAATAAAGGATTTGGATTTTCACCTAACACCGATGTTCTTTATGTCAACAATTATTTCTTGCAACGGCGTTTATCAGCTAATTGTTTATTATGTCCAAGAAAACTACAGCGTGCGATTGCTAGACAAAAGACATCGGGCAATGATTATCCGGGTATGAAATGTTTACCAAAGAATTGGGAAAGACATCCGGACGATTGTCGACCGTGTTGCAAATATCCAACACCATGGAATAGAAAACGTATTATACCTGAAAGTACCGTTCATCCATGTCCTTGTGAGCCACATACACGACGTGTTATGAAATTTCGTCCACCCTGTGGTCCTGGATCAATGCCAATCAATCGTCGTATACCAAAATGTTGTCCAAATCTTCTAAAACGTGATCCATGTAAAGATCCGCCAAAGCCTTGCTATAAATTGAACATACCAAAACCATTCTGTAAAGCAACGGCATTTAAATGTCGCGTAGAAACGTGTCCAAAGGAATGTCGTGTCGAAGATGAAAAACCATGTCCACCAAAAGATCCATGCAAGAAACCATTGAGATTAAAGCATCGTGCTGTTGGTGATCCCCAGCCACCATGCATCTTTAAACGCAAACTAAAGAAACCAGCTTGTATTGGTTGTGGTGAGACATGTATTCCATATGATCCATGTAAGAAGAGGAAGCCAAAATGTAAACCAAAGGAATGTCTCACTGGCTTATATACAAAACGGTATGTAAAAAACACTAGTTCTTTGGTGACGCCAGGTTTAAGAAAAACACCAAGAGCGTTTAGTTTAATGCCAAGCAGTGCACCAGCATTGCCTAAATATCGTAAATCATTTGCTGAAAAATTATTAGAAGAATGTAATTTCAAATTGTTCACTTCTCGCATTATTGAAAGTGATGAAGATTTTCCATCGGCAAAAGGATATTTTCAAAAACTTTCAATGTCCTCAATGCAAGAAGATTCTGAAACAAAGAAACCAGAACCAGCATTGGTATTATTCAAACGCTCCTTATTCGATAACGGTATTTTAAGACCAAGATTACCTTGAACCTATGAACAGTAGCGGTAAAGTAACGAAACTTATGGAATAAAAAATTTAACTTAATTTTCATAATAATCAAGTAACCGAAATAGACAATAAAAAAAAGCATTTTTTTTTTTAATTTTGACAAAACCTGTCCAATGATATTTAAATTTTCGATTTATTCATTTTAAAATCCGTTTGTAACACATTTATTTCATAAAAATAAATTTTTTATTTAAAATTAACTCAACCAAATAGTTGGTAGTCACTAGTTCAAGGTAATCCACCGACAATGCTTCGTTATTTTGCATGTGAATTGCGTAACAGTTTANAATGATATTTAAATTTTCGATTTATTCATTTTAAAATCCGTTTGTAACACATTTATTTCATAAAAATAAATTTTTTATTTAAAATTAACTCAACCAAATAGTTGGTAGTCACTAGTTCAAGGTAATCCACCGACAATGCTTCGTTATTTTGCATGTGAATTGCGTAACAGTTTAGGAAAAAATGTAAAACAATTGGAGCCTGAATTAAATCAACTGAGAAATCAAAAAGGAATAATTAGTCGTCCAGTGAGTTCGCAACCGGCAATATGTAAATCGAAGAAGAGGGTCGAAAAAACATTGTTATCGTATTCAGATGATTGTATTTATGATCAATGTGGTTTGCCAAATATACCATTTAAGCCTCAACCACTTCCGCCTGGAGAAAGGTTGAGAGTTTGTGAACCGTATATTCCGCCACCGCCACCACCACCAAGAATTGTGCCACCGAAACCTCTGTGTGGGCCTGGTTCAAGGCCGGATCCAGTATTACGGTGCCGTAATTTGAAGAAAGTGTTTACGAAAATCGATTTAATCCTAAAAGACAAATACGAATATTGTTGTCGAATGCCATGCTGCCCACCAAGATTTAAAATTTGCAATGAATGTAAACCCCAACCACCATGTAACAAGGATCCAATTAAACCACCATGCCGTTTACCATTTAAACAACCAGAGGCTGAATGCATTTGCAGAAATGGTGGCAAATTTATTGAGACTCGATGCAAAGAAGCACCAACCGACAGTAAATTTTTGGCATTTGAAGAACCAGAAGTGGCATTTGTGTACACCAGAGATCCGTGTACCTGTAAAGATAAAGAGGCGATGGAAAAATCATGTAAAGTCATCAAAGAACTCAACGAATTGGTAATGTCAAATAAACGTAAACGAGAAATGGAGAAGAAACTAGGCATTAAAAAGAGTTGCCTACAAGAACCAAAAACTCGTGTCACACCTTACCGTAAAGAGAAGAAGAAGGTTGAGGATCGATACTGAGCAACAATTAAATTATGACCCGTCAAAGTGGATTACAGATCATAGCAATCTATCTATTTTCACATATTCATTTGACAGTTTTTTAAATAAAAATTTCATTTCACATCAAAATTCCATCCAAAACGGACGTGTTTCCTTTTCGTCGCCATTTTATTTCGGAGCATTTAAATTATTTATTAGAAAAAAAATAATAAAATAATTTAAAAATCATTAGTTAATTGTAACAACATCTACACATGGGTTTAAAAACATTTAGGCAATTGGGTGTACGTGCTGTTAATAATGTTGTGAATTCAAAATTGGATTGTTTTAATCGTTCATATTCTGGATATCATGATGTGAGAGATCTACCATCATATACGGTAATTTAATTCAATTTCAATTAAAATTATGAAATTATCTATTAATTTTATTTATTCGTATTTTAGCCAAATAAATGTAATCAGAGATTCCCAAAACAAAAGTATGAAAATCGTTTCGGTACAGCTCAATTTGAAGATGCAAAACCTTATATTCCTGATCGTGTGCTACCGGTGAGAGAAGAAATGTCACCGCGACAAACATTTTATGAAGAAGAACAATGTGCACCAGAACCAGCTAATATCAGAGAAAAGAAATTATGCCGTGATGTTTGTAAGACAAGCCCAGATCCAGCCTGTAGATTTTGTTATCCGTGTTCACCAACAATTGAAACGAAAAAACCAATTGTGTTGCGTCCGAAGAAAGCGATGGAATGTCATTACCAGAATCGTGCATTAAAACAAATTGTATGCGATAAGAATCCAACGCCCAAACAGTATGAACCATGTCGTGATGAATCAGAACCATTCTGTTGTCCATGGATGATAAAGAGCAAGAAAGAAATTAAGGCGTTCTGTGATGAAGCCCGTCAATGCTTACTTGAACGTGAACGTAGGAAAACGAAGAGAGTGATGATGGAACACGAGAAGAAAATCAAATTTGGTGGTAAAAAATGTCGTCCAGAATGGAAGCAACCATTGAGCGCTTTCTCGGCACCAACATTATCGTCGCGCCAATATAGTAAGAAAGCTGCAGACAATAATGCACCAGTCGACTTCTCATTTGATTCAAATAAAATTGTTGATGATGAGGAACCAATTGAAACGCCTCAAGCAAAACCACCAACTACCGAGACATGGACTACTTATGTTTTGAATAAAATGGGGCTTCGAAAGGATAAAACTGCAACAACACCAGAAACGAACGAAAAAAAGGCACAATTAACAGCGGTAAGCGTTCTACCTCCGTTCATATTGAATGATTTACAGAAACCTCGAAATACGTCATTTTCTAGCCGAAACCAGAAAAAATCACAACGCCAAACAAAAAATAAACATTTGATGTTGACGGATATAACATTAGCACTACAGCCACTCGAGCGAAGGAAATTTGTGAAAAGTGTTCAAACATTGGAATGCTTAAAACCGCCACCATTAAATAATCCGATTTCAGCTAGAAGACAGGTAAGAGCAATAAGACAAATAATTCAAGATAGACAATCATTGGAAATTCATCAACGGCGATTAGATTGAAGTGAAATTTTGTGATGAAGATAGAACATTATGATTTTTGGAAATAATTGAATTTTAAGAAATATCGTTTTTCATGTTTGCTAGCGGTAGAACAAATCAACTTAAAAATTCACAAGAAACACTATGTAGTAGATAAAGAACTAATTCCGTCAACCATCTACCCCCAATAGCTAAAATCAAATTACAATTTAAATCCGTGTGATATGTGCGAATGAAATAGCCAATCAATTAAATCCAAATCTCTTATGATTCATAATTTACCAAACTGATAAAATATAACTAATGTTCATATTGTACGAAATTTATAACAATTTCACTTTTAACTATAAAATAGAATATTTACGCTGTATAAAAGACAATTACCGTTTACTGTTCATCCCAATTGGTTGAGAAAGTGGTTTTGAATAACATAAATTTGTTATGTTTTAACATTTTTCCCCGTCAATAGTATATTACTCATACTGGCAAAGGTG
>JXOR01000230.1:0-10327 GCA_001014335.1 Coboldia fuscipes
TAGTCTCACTAATTAATGACCCATGTGTTACTGAGAATTGGTTCATATCAAATTATAGTCTTCCTATGCATTGAGCCACCAGCTATAGACCAGCTAGGCGATGTACCTCCATCGTACTGGTCGACCAGGGGAGGTTCAGCATCATCTTCAGGATAGCGTCCTGTCTCCTCTTCCAGTTACGGACGTGGGTAATGGCACAACCGTTCCACACACTGAACGCGTATAACATAGTACCCCAAAAGCAACATTTAAATAGCACAAGTTTACAGCGAACATTAAGTTTGCTGTGACGACATATAAGGGGATATAACTTACGGTTTAGTTTATCCAAGCGGGGGAACATATAAACAATCAGGTGTGGGCGGAAAGTGAGTCGTTCATTCAGGGTAACTCTCAGATATTTTACCTCTTTCTCCCAGTTGAAGATGGAGTTTGTAAAAGGCAGATGGTTACGGAGAATGTGGATACGTTTACAAGAGAAACAGATGAGACGAGTTTTGTTGGCGTTATGCTTGAGCCCCCATCGAGAGAAATAAGATTCTAATTCCTCGAGAGCGAACGTAACAGCTGACGTCAACTTATTTGGAAAACTGTCTCTGTATATTAATGCAGTGTAATCAGCGTACATTGCTGTAAAGAACCCATCCAGAGTGGGATTGTATTAAGTGTTTTATGTGTTTTTTGAAGTCTGAACAACCTGAGTTTGGTAGTTGTCGTTTTGGTGTCGAATCTAATAAAGATTTGTTCAGAACGTCGGTTATTTTTTGTACTGCATTATCTATCTGTTGGTGGGTGGGAGATGATGAGGTATGGGCAATTTGCTCCATATATTTTTCAACCATGTTTGCGTAGTGTGTCCAGTTTGTGCGTCTGTAATTGTAACTCCATATTACTAGGAATGACACTTCCACATTTAAAAAGCCATCATATGCAACGATGATACTGACACAATGGGACATAAATTGAGTGGTTAAGATCAAGTATATGGTAGAGGTTTGGCTCTCCTGGATGAAAATCTGTTTCGAGATCCGGGAGAAATAATTGTAAACTGAGATCTATTACAGAATTCAGATAAAAATTGTTCGATGAGGTTACTGCTATGGCAGGACCAATCTTTGTGGCGAGCATTAAAATCTATAATATTTACTGGATTAACCAGATTGGTGATTATTTTTAAGTCGTGTTTAATTAAGTTAAGATCTCTTAAGCTGATTTTTGGAGGGATGTAAATCCCAACTACGTGAATCTCTGCTCCGGCATCAGTTTCAATTACAAGTTCAGTGCACTCATTAGATTTACAATTTAACGAAAGACAACGGTAGCTAAAAGAGTTTCTTTTAACGACTATACAAACACCACCACCTCAGTATTTACTGGATTAACCAGATTGGTGATTATTTTTAAGTCGTGTTTAATTAAGTTAAGTTGTTAAATTCTAAACCATGGCGAATCAGGCTAGCCGAATTCCAAAAACCGAAACACAGTGGACTAGACATTTGGGATAATGGACGTGGACAAAAACAATATGAACTTACAGATGATGCACAACCGATAATGCTGAACCACATCCGGAGGATATAAGAGGCTCTCGGACGAAAATCTGTATTATTAGAAACGGATGGGTCGAAATTAAAAGCGACTCCATTTTGTTGATTCTTTTTCTTTTTTAGTGCAGGAAAGTCAATTAGGGTTGGTCTATTTACCGCTGGGGGTGTCGTTAAGTTTTTAGAAACACCTTTAGCGCGGGCTCGTTAGATAATTTCAGCGTATTCTTGTCTCTTTGGACAAGACAAAAGGACATTTGGCTTTACCCGTGAAAACTAAATCGCCGTTCCTGTTGGATTACATCTTTGGAGATTTAATGTGCTCATGCGATTCGGAACAGTATTTGCAACGGGAAGGCATGTAACAGTTAAGCATGCCATGTCCGAACTGGCTGGAGTTGCCGCAGATTGTTGGACGACCAGTCTGTGGAATAATTTTTTCCAATTAACTATTGTGTTAAATATGTGTGTAGTTTCAAATATAAGAGTGGAATCAATGTCGTCTGCACTTTTGTTGAAAATGCAATAATAATTTGCTTGGTTTTCGTTTCTGCTTATTCTTGTTGAAATCACTTTCACTTTTAGAATTGGTAATTCCAATCTATATAATTCATTTTTAATTCTTCTACGTCCATAGAATAAAGACCAGTTAAAATAGTTTTATATAGTTTATATGAGTTAGGTTCATGAGAGAAAAAATGAACCTTTAGTGTTTTAAATTTATTAATAATTGTATTCAAATTGTTAACAAAAATTTTAATTCCTATTGATGTGTGTTTTAGGTTGAATTCGTTAATTTTGGATGTACGTATAGTATCACTAATATTTAATTGTTGGTTGCGAACTATTGTAATAGGAGGATTTTATTGCACTTCTTTGTTGATATTAACAGCCGTTTTTAAAAATTAAATTATTCAACTGCGTCTATCTTTTATTGTCAGCCTAAAAACAGTTTTTCCAATATTACTTTTTAATTCTTCATTCAAAATTTATTTTTTGATGAATTCTATAAAATTTATGTATAATCCAAAAAAAAAAACTAGGTGCGTCTATCCAACAATAATATATTCAAAGTAAAAACATAACACTACATGAATTTCATACAGTTGTTTTTGAATGATAGAACTATTCAATTTCTTATGTCAAAATCTACAACGCTTTTTTCTCAAAAAGGGGTCAATATCATGTAGTTTTTTGTTTTTGTAACCACGATATAATAGTACAACAGATAAGTATTCACAGTGTATATCAACGTAAATCTAAAATGATTGCTAAAAAATAAAAAATTTCAGATTTTAAAAACATTGTAAATGCAGTGTAATTTTATATTGCAGATACGTTTTTTTAAAAAATTAATTTCTTTGTTAAATTTAACATTTTTCTTAACTCTAAATTTGGTGGTTAAAAATTACTACATATTATATAAACAACATACAAAAATTAAAAAAAAAAAATTGTTGACTCCGTTTGACAAATATCTCGATTTTTATAATGCCAAATACAAGGCGACACAGACCACCATTTTTGCAAACTAAACAAAAAATGAATTGAATTAAAAAATCTTTTATGTGCAATATAAACTAAAGGTATTATATTGGGCAAAATTTTACTCATTGCGCATGCGTTACTTTCATTTCGTATGTGCTATCAATATTAAATGTTTATTGATAGAAAAAATTTGGTGCATATTCGTTGAATTTTGCCATAAACGGGAAAAGCTGTCCATTGCAATATTTGGCCTACGGCTCATTCCGCAAGAAACACTTATTTCCCTCGACTTCGTCTCGGTCACAAGAAAGCTCTTCCCTATGGCAAAATTTAACGAATATGCAATATACGTTCATTTGTGAAAACTATTAAATTGGATACGATATTGTTTAATAAAAGAAATATTTTCTATCATTTCTAAATGCACTCTTATATTTATGCACACGATTGTAGACTATTATTATTCTCAAGAAGTAATATAATATAGTTGTAAAAATGTTTTTATGTGATCAATTATCTATTTAACAGACAAGAAAGGGAGAGATTTGGTCAAGAAGCACAAGCTCTTACCAAATTATACGATGATAAACTTGCTGAATACATTGAAGAATCGGAAATAATACATCGCATGGAAATGACTGAAGTCGAAGAACGCAAAGGCTCGCAAATTGCGAAATTAATTGAATCACATGATAGAGCTTTTAATGAAATGAAAAATTACTATAACGATGTTACACTTAACAATATGGCATTAATTAGTAGTCTTAAAGAACAAATGGAAGAGTTAAGGAAACAATCAGAAAAAAATGAAAGACTAATGGCAGAGGTACATTAGTTTTAAACAAAATTGTTTTTTACTGTCGATTTTCCACAATGTCTATTTTTTAGGTTAGTGCTGAAAATCGACGACTTACTAAACCAATGAAAGATGCAGAAGCTGAGCTAGCAGATTTGAGACGCAAACTTGAAAACTACAATAAAGATAAAGCTTCACTAAACCGCATGAGTACAAAGTATGGACTGGCACACAAGGAGTTAAACGAAATGAAATGGGAAACTGAAGCCCTTCAAATGCGGTGCACAACTCTCACCGATGAGCGAGATTTAATGAAAGAAAAATTTGAAGAAGCTATTCTTGAATTACAACAAAGAACTGGATTAAAAAATGTATTGTTAGAAAGGAAATTAGCAACGTTAGAAAAAGAGTCAGAAAAACGTGAAGCAATACTTGGAGATATTTTAATATCATCAGGATTAGATCCGCAAAAGCCTAACATAAAACTAGAAAAATTAATTCAACAGAAGAATGATCGTATACAGGATCTTTTATATGAGTTAGCCCGAGTTTGCAAAGCTCATGATGATTTATTAACAACTTATGAGGCTAAATTGTTACAATTCGGAATACCAAAAGAAGAATTAGGATTTCAGCCACTTCGCACAATTGGTCACATGAAATTAGGTGTTGGTCCCGCAGGACTAGTTTCTAAACAAACGTAAAAATTAATGGAGTATATAAAAAGTCATATATAAAAGGATATAAAAAAATAATTACAAATTTTTAATAATTGTGTAAATTAGATAAACGATCGGGGTATTATTGAAATTGTTATATTGCCAAATATCAAGTCCGTTTGAAATATTTTGTCGAGACCATTATGAAATTTTTGAAGGTCCAATTGCTTGTGAGAATATATATAAATTAAATAGAATGTGTTTTTGTGACACAGTAAAGAGTAACCGCATGTTTCCCTATTGTATGAATATCTAACCCATAAACTATATTGCCATGATTACAAATTGTATGGCAAGCAAAATTTAACTTCAATTTATACAATATTAATACAGTAGACAGAGCATAAATTTTATATACATATATATTAGCATTTCAAAATTAAAGGATCGTAATTAAAATAAAATATTAAATATATCTGCAAATAAATTATATTGTGACAAATTTTGAAGGTTAAATCGTCAATTTGTATCATATGTCACCCTGTCTGATAAGGTTGTAAGGAGTCATATAAGAGTGCAACAGAATAGTATCCACAACGTACATTACGTCGTGTTGATATTGTAAAATATCTAAAATACTATAAATTCTGCAAAACTATTTCAAATTTTAAAAACATTCCAAGTGTGGAATATTTTCATAGGCATATATACTGTTTGAAAAAAAACAAATTCTTTAAAAAATAGTTTTGACGGATGGTAAGGAAGGGTTAAATAAACAATATATTAAAATTTAACAAATATTGTATGTATAATTAGAGCCACTCTTAATTTTTGCTCGAGATTAACCAAACTTAAGGGGTATATTCTACTCCGAATGAAGTATCATCTGACCAAATTTGGGTAACTGGTGTCCTCAATATATACAAGACATACAGAGTGAGTGGCAAAAACGGTAACAAAATTTAAATTCCTATAATTCTTGAACGCCGCATATTATTACATAATAATCATAGCAACCTTAAAGGTTTATCTTTTAATAGCAAAACTGCAAAACACGAGCATATTACATTTGTGGAAAAGATTTTATTCAACATGGAAGTGAAACGTAACGCAATATTAGCTTTGCATTTTGGTGGAAAACGGCAGTGTGAAATCGTGAGATTGTTAAATCATCTTCAAGTAAATAGAGCGTATGTGTAGCGGAAAATAAAATTGTTTAATGAATCTGGCAGTATTGTGAGACGCTAAGGAAGTGGTAGAAAAATAACTGTATCCACCCCTGAAATGATTCGAAAAGTACGTGCCAGATTCCAACGAAAAGCTAGACAGAGTGGTAGAAAAATGGCTGCTGCTCTTAACATCTCGCTATTTACCTTGTTAAAAATACTAAAAGAGGTCGTTGGTATAAAGCCTTATAAGATGCAGAGAGCACAACATCTCACGGATCCGCAAAAAAAGTTAGGCTCAACAGAGTGAACACCTCGCATGAAAGTGGCCTACTGTCGAACATCGTATTTTCTAATGAGAAAATTTTCACTATCGAACAATCTATTAACAAACAAAATGATCGGGTATACCTTGCCCAAAGATCAGAAGACAATTTGGAGCAAAGATTGGCCACCAGATCCCAAGGACCTCAGTCTGTGATGGTCTGGGTCGCAGTCACTGCTGATGGAGTGTTTTTGGACCGTGGTGTCAAGATCAATGCAGCTGTTTACCTAAAAACTGTATTGGAAGGTGCTCTGAAACCGTGGGCATCAAAGCATTTCGTTGACAGAGAGTGGACTTTCCAACAAGATTCAGCGCCATCACATAAAGCACGCATCAATCAAAAGTGATTAAAAAATCACGTTCCACACTGTGTTTTAGCCGAACAATGGCCTCCACGATCACTGATGCGAATCCAACACTAAAAACTACCAAAGTGTGGATGCTCTGAAGAAAGCCCTTCGTAGAGAATGGATGAAAATACCACAACCTCACATTCGTACAGCGTGCAACGGGTTTTTCGATAAACTTAAGGCCATAGTCAAATCTAAAGGTGGTTATATCGAAAACATGTAATGAATTCAAAAATTTAAATAAATTTCCTATAATTTTCTCATATATTACAATAAAATTGGAATTTAAATAAAAAAATTAAGACGTTTTCAAATGTTACCGTTTTTGCAACTCACCCTGTACAACAATTTGAATGACACTTTAATATGGTTTTTAGAGAGAATTTGAATGAACGAAATGAAAAAAATTTGTATTTTAATAAAATCGCCATCCATGCAGTTGAAAATTCCACTTGAATATGGAAGTGGTGAATGTAATATAAATTATATATTAACCCAATAATTTGTGATACTACGTCCTTGTTAAGCGCTTCGTTGATTCTGTTAACCTCTTATCGGTAGAGAGATGAATTATCGGTGAGGCTAAAGCGATCATCTTTCAATGGTTTAGATTGAATGGAATGTGAATGGAATGTGAAATATTGCTTACACAAAAGAATAATTTTCACGGTTCAGTTGTACCCACAAAATTACAGATCTCTAGTTGATTGCACGATAACGTCTAGAATATCAGACGATTAACAGATTGTTCGATGGTGAAAATTTTCTCAACAGAAAATACGATGTTCGGCAGTTGGCCACTTTTGTGGGAGCGTAACAGGGTCTTCGCTCTGTTGAGCCTAACTTTTTTTTGCGGATCCGTGAGATGTTGTGCTCTCTGCATTTTATAAGGCTTTACCAACGTCTTCTTTCAGTATTTTTCGCAAGGTAAATTGCGAAATGTTAAGTGCAGCCGCCATTTTTCTACCACTCTGCTTAGCTTTTCGCTGGAATCTGGCACGTACTTTTCGAATCATTTCAGGGGTGGATACAGTTATTTTTCTACCACTTCCTTTGCGTCTCGCAACACTATCAGATTCATTATACAATTTGATTGTCCGCGACATATACGCTCTATTCACTTTAAGATGATTTAACAATCTCAAAATTTCACACTGCCGTTTTCCACCCAAATGCAAAGATAATATTGCGTTACGTTTCACTTCCAACCTTTAAGATTGTTATGATTATTATGTAATAATATGTATTATGTAATAATACTGTAGAAAGGATAACATAAATTATATATTTTTATTATGCCATCCACATTCCATACCATGTTTTCTAACATATTTTAACTGATTGTATATTATATTATAAATATTATAATAATATAATATGTGTAAGTATAATTTAGAATTAATGGAATGGAATAAAGGCATGATAACAATGCTGACATATTCGGTTAATATGCGACACTTATTGAATTAAAAAAAATATTCCAAAGTTGGTAGTTTTTGTTAACATTCAACATAATTTTTTGTAACTAATTTGCTCCTTCGACAGAACAATGATGGTGATTATGGTGTGATGTTCAGAAAAAAATTAAATAAACGGAAAAGGGTAATAGGAGATCACAAGAAACAAGAAAATATTAACGAAAATAATTATGTACAAGTATGTTACATGTCGTTTTCTCATTCCATTTCTCATGCGATTTTATTAAATTCAAATATTTAAACGCTTGTCTAGTAGAAACTTACTTGTCTTTGCTTAGTTGCATCGTAAATGCTTGGAATTTTTATTCTATTATTAATTACATATTTATGTTCTTATTCAACTGCATTATATATAAAGATCGAAAAAAATCAGACAATCGCTCAAGAAATACAGCCAATGCATCAAGGTAAGTGTTATATTTATTTCAATAATATCGTCTGTTGAGTATACAAGTACCGTATGATGAAAATAGAATTAAATTATTGTACATTTTGACTCCTGTTTTTATAAAATTGACTTTAAAGAATTTTTAATATAAATTGAGTTCAATAAAGTAAAAGAAAGAAGAAATATACAAGAATTCAAAAAAATTAAACAAGGAAAAAGAAAACCATTACATTATCACAGAAATAAAAAAGGTAAGTGAAATATTTACTGTTCTGGCCACGATCAGAACAAATCGTCCTCCTTTAATATTGTAATAAAAATTTTAATATTTTTTTTTTTAAATTCATATTACAGCTAATTAAAGTAAAAACGGAAGTTAGTCAAATACACTGGAATTAAGATTTTTTTATCTTTTTTTAAGTGGCTGGAAGTTAATAAGTTAATTTTAAACATCAAATTTAATTAGGTTTCCTCACGAAGGAAACCGGATTTTATTTGAGATAATTAGTTTTCAATAAATTTAAAAAATCATGCCGTGCAAAAAATGTGGCAAGCAAGATCACTCCATAGTCTCTAGCATTAAATGTGATTTTCACATTCCCAAGCAAAAGAGGAAATATCTTGGGATAGATTATACTAAGTATCATGAGGAAACAGAACTCTTTACGATCCAAATGGGTCTAAAGAAGTTCTGCAAGGATGAAAATATTACCTCTCATCAGATCTGAGATAGATGTATTAACACGAATAAAAGTGCAAGTATCGATCTATATCTCATGAATTTACCAGAATGTTAAAGCATGAGACTGAAAGTAGTGAGATGAATGAAAGTGTAAACTCTGGATTGGAAGAGTTTTTATACACGGATACAAATGAGAATGAAGAATCTGACATCGATGAGATCCAAAACTCTGAAATTGATGAGTTTGGAAACATTGATAGAATTCACATTGAAAACTATGAAAATAATGTGAAATCTTTTCCATCCAGTGCAAAATGCATTAGACAATATTTCAATGATGTCCAAGGAATTAAAATGTCCGAGGACTTTAAGAGATATTGTTGTGAGTTTCCAGATGCCACAATGTATTCTGGTACTCATCGAAGTTCTGCAACTAGCGAGATTGTCAGAGAATACACTATATCATTGATGAATAGTGTTCGTGTGCATGTTAATTCTCGAATTTTTCGCTGTTTCTTGAANTTAAGAGATATTGTTGTGAGTTTCGAGATGCCACAATGTATTCTGGTACTCATCGAAGTTCTGCAACTAGCGAGATTGTCAGAGAATACACTATATCATTGATGAATAGTGTTCGTGTGCATGTTAATTCTCGAATTTTTCGCTGTTTCTTGAAAGTCAAGAAAGAAAATAGGAGAACTAGCGAAGCGAAAGTTCAAGCAGTAATAAGCGGTTCAGATAAGACCACCTTCAATTTTGACTTTTCAAATTATGAAAAGAATTGGTGGTCTTCAATTCCGGTGTTTTACAAAATCGGATGCGNTTGAAAGTCAAGAAAGAAAATAGGAGAACTAGCGAAGCGAAAGTTCAAGCAGTAATAAGCGGTTCAGATAAGACCACCTTCAATTTTGACTTTTCAAATTATGAAAAGAATTGGTGGTCTTCAATTCCGGTGTTTTACAAAATCGGTTGCGAACTGGCAAAGGTTGGTGCAAAATCCTTTGTGCTTTTCCCAATCTACGATACAAAGGCACATAATGTTTTGTTCAACCTTAATTGCTTGCATGAACTATTATGCAAGTTTGGCGATAAATCAAAAAGAGAGGATTTTAGTGCCAGAAGCTGCCAGAATAATTTATGTACCCTTCTTATCCTTAAAACATTTCATTAACCAGTCATCTATCATGTCCTTTCCTTTCCCACAAATCCTGCATTTTCTTTCTTATTCTCTCCTCCATTTTTCTAACTCTCTCTCCTCATTCTCACATCTAAACCTCGCCATCATCTGTATCTCCACTCCCTTTGTTAGGTATCTCGGTCTTCCTGGTGTCCATATTTTCCTGTATTCTTCTGTCAATCCGTTGTATCTTATTTGTTCTATTCTTAGCCTGTCCCTTTCTTTAAGTTCTTTCCATACTGTTTCTCCACTCTCAATTTTGCTCTTTACTTCA
>JXOR01001481.1:0-10309 GCA_001014335.1 Coboldia fuscipes
TGTCCAGTATAAGTAATATACTATTCTTCTTCAAAAAATATCAAATCAATTTTTCCATATTCGTCTTTTTCTTATTTAAATTTTTCGAACCAAATAAAACTCTTCGAATTATTAACTTTCCAATGGTTTTGCCCTACACACACACACACACCCACCCACTCTGTTATAGCATAAGCGACAAATTGGTTAAAGGGGATGGTAATTGGGTGGCATTTGGGTTTCTGATGTCTGATACACACTCCATGCTAAATGACAATCATTGTCGTTTTGTCATTGATTGCCCACACCCTGAATCATATGTTGACGCATTTCTTTTATAGTCTGTTACCAATTTTGACCAATTTTAGAATAAAAAATTGGTAAATAGAACAAAGGAGCTCACGTAAGACAGATTTCACAGAATAATAACGAGTTGTTTTCCATCAGTCAAGCATAAATAAAACGAACAACGATTGAAATATAAAAAAACAAAAATTGTATTTCTCACAAGTGAAATTTTTCGCCTGGATAAATTGCGTTCCCAAAAGTTACTTTTCTTTTATTTCTTTATTACATTTTACTTCATTTTGTTATGTTATTTTCTCGTTCTTATACAATTTTCCTTTCGTCCTTCCATATGAATTCTATTTTCCATAACAGTTTTTATACACAGAATAACATTCATGGTAAAATGGTTTGAATTATAATGTTGCTTCTGCTACTTTGGGCTCCACCACCCTCTCATCTCCATTATGCACCAAATATTTCGAAGATAAAGTATGTGAAAATTGTACATAATGAACTTCATATGTGAATGTATAACAATTTAAGGGTGAAATCGACACATATATTCAGAACTGTGGTTAAGCCAAAAATACAGTAGACAAAATAAATGACGAAAGGAAAAGTTTCAGCCTAAGAGCTACAATGCGAATGAAGAATCCAGAAAAAAAAGAAAATAAGAAAATATCAAACAAACTGTTTCAACATCTCAAGAAGATGACTACCAGAGTTTATTTTTCTCTCCAATTACCAATTCGTTGTAATTTTTTTTTTGTTGCTTTCTTCATCTCCTTTTCACTTTTTTGGTAATTTGAATCTATTTTATGTCTTCCGTTTACCGTCTAATACATACGGATGGATCTATCATGTTTTCGGAAATAAGAAAATTATATATCAATCAATGTCTTATTGTGTGAAAAAACTTTCACAGCATATATGCACAAATAATTTTCACTTTGAATTTGAATTGAAGACTAAAATAAAAGTATATCGTTCCATTCCACCTCATTGTAACAAATTAAACGCCAAAAAATACCAATCGCGGGTGGTTTATAAAAACTTTATATGCCAACGGCCAATATCCAATATTTAGTTCTGTCATTTTGAGGAATCGATTTATTTAGTTGGGGGTAGGTCGGCCAACTAAACTTCAATCAAACTATCACAGAATTTTTGAAATGTGTTTTGATATTTTATTTTTCTTGTTTTTGGGGGATGTTTATAACGTTGATATTTTACCTCAATGGTTCAACTCGGTGAATATGTAATTAAGTTGTTGTAAATGAAATAATAAATTCTTAACATAAATATTGAATCAACCATAACATCGGTCAAATATTGAATGTAATAAGATCATAATATTTATGTGGCGAAATTAGATTACCGATTCTTGTCTAAATCATATTTTTTTATGCTATTCGGTATTAAATATTAAAAGCATACCAAACAGTGTTATCGATAAAGTGGATTTTACTTGAAATTTTATTTCACTTTTCATCTTTTATTTATTCGTATTCTGGATAAAACTCCATTAAATTTAAATCTATAATTCATGAAGTAAAAGCGTTTTTGATGAGCTTTTATAGTAAACCATCCAAGAAAACCAAACAATTATTCAGCTAGAAGGAATCAAAGAAGTAACAAAATTTTTGTTGTTTTACCTTCAAATTGGCTAAATGAGTAGATGTTGTTCTTTGGAATGGAAATTCCAATTATTTTATCTATTTCATTTCGAATTTAATGTAATAAATTAATGCAAATTTAACAGAATTAATAATTGATGTTACATATGAATGAATGAAATTTACAAACATCGTCATACGATAATGTTGCTCACTGATACAAATGTAATGTTTTTCTTTTACCAGATATGTCTCATTTACCTTTGTATTTACAAAAAACAACATAACATTAAGAATAAAAAAGAAAAACATTAATTAGGAGCAGATGGTTTTACCTTGTTAATACGGTGTACTTACAAAAATAATTGCAGATTATTTTCATGTCTACACGATTAAATACTTTCCCTTAATTTACTTATACCAAATTAAGATGTGCCTCTGGACCTAAATTGTATACCAACACGCGCCCTTGAATTAATCAAATTGCTTACGTAATCAGAAAGACAAGACCAAAAAAAACATGAAACATTTCTCAACACTTTTTCCATTCGTTTCTTAATTTATCTGTAAATGTATCATTGCGGCTGTTGGTAGAAATTCATAGCCAACGGTAATCAGACTCAAAAAAAAACCAAAGACACTACTACTCTATCTGTTATCAACTAAACAGTGTAGATCCCTTAAATGTCTTTGTTTGGGTTTACAGTGTGTCTTGATGTATTTTGTAATTTTTTTATTCTTGTACTCAACAGTCTACCTTTTTCTTAAATAAATTGTTGGATCATTTTCATCGCCACTTGGTATTCCTTTTATGTGAGTTTTAATTACACCGCAGCAATAAAACAATTCACTGTTCACATCAAATTGATAATGATTCTGATTCAAGAACCCCAAGTGGGATATTTTAGTTTCTTAGTTTCCTCTCATTCGGTATTCTTTGTTAAGTTCTTAGTTGTTAAAACTTGTGGATCTTAACTCGATAAAATCGAATAAAGTAGATAACATGTCTTTAATTTGAGGCACCCAGAAGCGATAACTGGTAAAATACAAGGCGGTCTCTTTAGAGTTGTTTATTCCTTGCACCAATAAAATCCAATTACAATCGATACATGTAACCAGTTTATTACTTTACTCTTTTTCATTTCTCAGTTAAATTCTTTGTATTTTCTTTTTTTCCAACATTTTTCACTTTTAAATGCTGTAAAAATTTACATATCGCGCCAGTTCTAATTTAAATGACAATTCTGAAATCGTTCCTAAAGATTGAGATAAATCTTCGGATAGTCTTACATTGAGAAGTGATTCTTATTCCCATTGATTATCTCTTATCTTTACTGTGACTACTGCTGATGTTTAATTCACTTGTATTATATCATTTGGTTTACAAGAGTTTGGTTTAAATTCAATTAAAAATCATAGAAGATGTTACATCTCATGGAAATTTTTATGTTAGCCAATGTTGATTGTGCTCAAGATACGCACCATGAATATCCAATAAAATTAATAAATTAATCTCAAGGTTGTTTTTAGAGTCGTCTCTTATTCAGATTTTATGGCTTTGTGTTTTTATTTCATTTCATCTTTGTATTATTACTTGCATAGAATGCATAGACGAAACATGAATATTCTTATTCCCTTCTTTTGTATTCATCATCCAATTAATTAAAAATGCTAATGGCATGTCTTAATAAATTGGTGGCAAATGAGCTCCCATCATCTACATTTGCATTATAGATATTTTCTTATTATTTTTTTTATATCTTTGATGGGGAGACCACGACACCATGCCCATCATCAATGAAATGGATAATTATTTTTATTTTATATCATCACTTTGACGGCATTACTATATTACTTGTGGTCATGGCCTAATGAAGACCTAAACTGTCGATCGTTGTCATGCTGTGTGAACCATCATAAAACTCAAGTATTCACTGTATAACCAACAAAAAAAAAACAGAATTTTGATATAACGAAGATAATGTTCTTAATTTATTAATCATTTTACTTTTATCATTACGGATTTTTCTCACGTACTCTACTTAGGGTCTCGCTCTTTATGTGTTTGTGTATGTCACATCATCTCTTTCGTATCTTAAAATTTCAGTTACATACTCAATACTTTATTATAATTTTTTTGTTCGGCTGGTTATTGGGTGCTGTTCTGTTGATAACCGTGAGGAAGAACCACGATCACAGCACGACCAGATAATTAAGTTATGTCATCCATGAATGAGCATCTCAGTCACTTTGGTGTTTTACTCTATTGTCTCAGACTTTAGACAATATCGACATTATTATTTGACAAAGATTTACGATTTTTTTTAGAAAATCTACGCTCTTTAGTTCTTATAAGTGCAACCAACGAATAATAAACTTAAGAAAATCTATAAAACTTTAATAGAGATTTTGTTTTCTTTTTAAAAGTTCATAACATAAAATATGATTATTAAATTCAGTTCAAGTATAATCATCATATTGATTTAAACCATAATCGAATTTTATGATGAATAATAAAAACCAAATACTATGGAAATTCCATAGGCCAATTACAAAAGAATTTGTCAATCATTATGAAGGGAAAAGCATTGAGATTGTTTTCTTTTAAATGATATTCAGTGATGAGGTATCCAACTTCTCGTATCAACTAATATTTAACTATGAAAGAATCGTTTAACGTTTTCTTCTTTCACATTTTGGAATGAAATTTTTTTATTTAAAATCCATTTATGTGAAAGAACGTCAACATAGTCAGATGCCATCATAATTTCTCTCTATCGTCCATCTGATAATGCAAATATGAAAAACACAAGAGAATTTAAAATACAAAAAAAAAAACTTTATCAGATACGGTTAATTTGTTGCTGTTACCACAGTTAATTTGTTTGCCAGTTATTCATTTTCGTGTAGGGGAAACAGAAGCAGAATAAAAAATTATTTACAATTTAATAAAACTTTTAAATTGGAAATTACCATTGCGGTAATTGGGTAACATAAATTTTACATTTTAATATAACACACAATGTTTTAATAGTTTAATATAATGGATATGGAGAGAAAGAAAGAATATAAAATGTCATATTAGGCACGTTCCAGACATACTCCAGTAAAATTTTGTTCTATACAAATGTGTAACTAAATACCTCTTTGAATAGCATAACATTTTTAATCGGTCTGCAGTGTATGTTATCGTTTTAATGTTTTTTTTTTTTATTTTCCATCAATTCATTTATGTTGATTCTGTTCAACCATTTCTTCATAGTTGAATGCATTTCATTTTTATATCAACATTTCTGTGTAAATTCGCTCAGCCTCTCATTTCAATATGTGCCAATTGTATGTGGATTTTGTATTACGTTCAACTTAAATGTATAGAAACTGGACAATTGTATTGGCTTTTGATTTTTTGTGTAATCCTTTTATACCGTATGATTTTAATTTTTTTTTCAAAGAAATGGACCGTCACTTTTATGACTATGATTTTTATGTAAAATACAGAGAAAAATTTAAAACCATCCATCGTATCACAGTCAAATGGATCAACATTATTCGTTTAATTCATTTAATTATTTTCTGTATGAATACATTACACAATATTTGGTTGAATAATATCCCCCGTTCCGTCAAGACCAATTCTTTCCATGACATAATTTTAGTTATGCTTGAATACTTAATGTCCGCGATATAATTTTCTGCGATCCATGCGCATAAATGTGATTGCCAAGTCCATTTTGACTTTAACCATACAATGCAAATGATATACATAATTTTGTTTGGTAATTTATATCGATCTTGTTGTACTTTATACTACTATTATTCTTCATTCTTTTTGCCTATACATGGTGTTTTTTATGGCACTCTTTTATTTTATTCAGCTTCATCTACCCTCTTCTATTATTCAATGGAAATGGAACATAAAACATGATCCATAATAGATTGAAGTGTGATTCCTTCACTGTTTTCAGTTTGGCTTAATTTAAATTGAAAATTGCGAATCGTGCCAATTGTTTTACCCGCCTTGTTGGTTTTCAACACATAAATAACTAAAGAAAAGAAATAACAAATGGATTTTAAAAGAAGTTAATGTTCTTTTAATTCAATAGAATTCTGGCAGTCGTACAAAGTTAACTATTCGAAAAAGAAAGTATTTCATTTACTCTATGCATCATTTACGTAACCGTCTTAAAATTCCCTCTGAGCAATTCAGTTTCACTGAAACATTTTGAGTCTTTATTTTCTTTTAAATTCAATACGAAAATGATAGAATACTTAAAGGAATGTTCATTCCTTCTATGATTGTGTAATAAAATCATCTGGTATTAGGCACAATCTGTGAATCGTGACCCTTATTTTATCTGTCAGATTAGTTTCTGTGACACCAAAGAAATAGAACACAGTAAGAGTAAAGTAAAAATTAAGACATTCCATGTCATTTATCAGTTAGAAAGTAAACGTTACAACCCATCACTAATAGCATTTTTAAACACAATTTAAAGTATTTTCAAATGATTTTCAACATTTCACTTTAACTTTGAATTCTACGTACTTACGTAGCATTTCAATACTGAATCCATAAATATACAGGTGAATTTAAAGATCTAACCGACCTAAAATCGATTGTGATCTCTATGAAATGTGACAATAATTCACAATTGTAACAAGAACATTTACATCTTGGCATACCAAATAATCAAATTTTAATCTTCTGATGATAAATTCAAAAACGTACAAACTATTCCATTTATGCGGCTCAAGGTATTATAAAATAATCTGTTGCTGTGGCGTCATATGCATTTATTAATGTGCACCTTTATTGGGTTGCATAAAACTGAATATGATTTTTACATACGACAAAACACATGATTCACACATAAAATAGTAATTCAGAGTGTACAGAAAAACACAATGGAATATCGGGCATTCTTCAACCAAGCACATACACAGAATAATACAATCCCTTCAATTCTAATGGGGCTATTGTCTCATGTCTAGTACCAACTAAAATACGGATGTATCCAATCGTAAATACAGAAAATGCATTGGATTTCAATAAAATGATAATTTCAAATTCAAATGTACACGTTGTATATGCACTCTGAAGTTACTATAGAGAACATCCGTTTCACATAAAATCAACTTTGTTCCGAGTCGTACATATTGGCAGAACACTTGTCATCACACCATGAAGTCTCAACCAATTTAACATTCAAACTTATGCATTCAGTTTTTTTTCGGTTAAGCTGATGCAGTGCAACAAAACAAAATAAATAAAAACTCGAATCACCACAAACTGACGGCTTTAATTGGATAATATCGATAATTTAACAATTATCCAGAGTTTAAAAACTCGTTATGCTTGTCTTAATTATGCAAAAGGTTTTGCATCCAATTCCCTTGCTATGTCGTACCAACATAATTGCATACGCAAACTTGATAATAAGAAAACAACAACTGATAAATATTCCTCAGCAATTGTATTCAACACTATACCGTGGTTATGGCATTGACGGTGAGATTTCAAGTGGAAATTATCGCACAACTGCATTACATTCATAAAATCAGTGAAATAATAATTTATGTTTCAACTTGGGAACAAAAAAAAATGAATTCAAAAATTGAATTTTCAAAGTTTTCTGATTTAGTAAATGGCGTATAAAATCCAATGTTTATGAATATTTATATGTCACCACCAATCGATGATTTGATATGTTAAGAGTTTTCAACACCAGTAAGAAACAAAATTAACAAATATTACACACCAGGTAACACACAGTAATATGTTCATATGATATTAACATTTTTTAATATCATGTTATTGTCGTATTATCTTGTAACTAAAATATATTCGGTATCTTGTGTTTTTTACTCTCCTTCTTCTAAAAAACATGAAACCAATGTATTTTATCAGTTTTATTCCCACATGGCTTCGGTGCATAAATAAGCTCGTCTCTGTTATTTTTTTTATTTAATATATCACTTATTTCTCGCTTCATTCATTGACAACATTAAAAGTATCATCACTAACTTTAAAATTTAATTCGATATTTATTCCCGAATTACAGAGAAAAATAATTCAAGATGAAGAAAACAAAATATTTTTCAAATAAAAAAAAATTACAAATTCGACATGATGTCAAGTGACACCTTCACAAAAGGTGATAAAAAACATCTCGCCTTATTTTATGTAGTCAACAATGTTTTTAGGATACCAAAAATAAAGAAAAAAAGAACGTAAAATACAAGAACCATTCATAACCGTACTCATGGGTATTCGACAGATGATCTCATCATTGCACTCATGTTGTGCTGGATTCAATATTTCCCATCGGTGTTAAACATTAATGGAAGCAAATTATTTGAGACACATAAATGTTTCAATGCATTTGGATCAAAAACATTATGGATATCACCACCATTGACTCCAAAAATACACAAAAAAATAAATAAAATCAACGATATTATAAATGGGCCATGTTATTCTCTTGTTATT
The DNA here is from genome assembly GCA_001014335.1 of Coboldia fuscipes. Lineage (NCBI taxonomy): Eukaryota > Metazoa > Arthropoda > Insecta > Diptera > Scatopsidae > Coboldia > Coboldia fuscipes. The sequence continues at coordinate 8,374 of JXOR01001481.1, forward strand.
ACATAAATCCAGTCGTATAGTTCGTGATATGGATTACAATACTGACTGATCATAATACCATCTTGTCGTGTGCAAGGTATCACCATACACCGGTCAATGTTAGAAACGAGTAAAAAAAATCTGAACGCGAATTATTATTTTGATTGAAAGAGGATTCCACCTTTTTTTCGCATTGTATATCTTCTTTTTGGTGTCGATTCTATTCTACACCTCCACATCTTTACCAAACAAATAAAAAAAAAGAAGAAATATTCAGTAAATCTCTAAATCTTATTATAGTTTCACTTTTTCAATACATTCGTTTCACATATGAAGGATGTGAAATGAATTCGATCAACCAATATACCCCATCATCGTTTATATTTTCTATTGCTGCAATCCAAGAACTGTTTAGAAAGACATCGAAAATCTATAGCATTGGTTTTTGTTCGTAATACAACGATATATGAAGAATAAATATTTTTGAAACTAAATTACATTTGGTATCCATAAGATAAGATATTTGGTATTCCAATCAGAGTTATCCACACACAACAACTAGTTTACCGTCCATGAACGAATGAACCAAACAAAAAAAAAAGATTATAATATTTGGTTAACGAAACATGATTCCAGGAATATAAAAATATTATTGAACCTGATTTCCTAGGTGATCCGATATGAATTTCTAGTCAGTAAGAGAATCGTTTTTATATTTCCAAAGACCCCAAAATCATAACTTGTTCACATACAGTAAAGTGGCTCAACTTACACTGACTGCCTTATTGGTATCTTCCATTCTAAGCAATAAAACATACCGATATCAATATTTTTTAACAGACCCAAATTCAAATCAATCATTTTCTGATTACAATTTTTCTTCTTTCTACACCCAAGCCACACACTATGGGGAGAATAGCAAAATCCAAGATGAGCCAACCGATTGAACCGATATTTACCTTGGTACAAAATTATATTTCTCTCTTTTCCCTATTAAAATTTGATACACCATTTAGATCGTCATTTAGTAGATATCTTATTTGAATAACGAACGTATTCATCGTCTGTAGATGAATATTTGGGTAAAATTCACTAAGAGATAACATTGATTTTGCCTTATTGCCTTCAGGTCAAATTGAATTGACGGACTATATATACGTTTATTTTCTTTAAATTAAATAATTACTTTTCCTTGTTTCTTATTATTTCCTTATTCTTTAGCTCCCTGTGTAGTCCCCATGCTATCTTTTTTATCGTGGACCATATTAATATTGTTATACTTTAAATCAGTTAACTTTTAAATAGATTAAATGAATCATACCGAGTCAAGGTAAAACCAATAGACTGAAAGTCAATTTAAAAGGCGTCAGGTTCAAAGGAAAAATGAATATTAACAAAAACACTGATAAACGAAAATGCAGATGAAGACAGCATTTTGATTTTTTATAATGAAGATAAATTATTAGCCATCGTGTTTTCTTAAATTGATGAATCCAAGTGATGATAAAACCAAAAGAACCGAATAAAAAAGAATTCTGTGGCTCCGGCCCCCCGTTATTAGTCCTTTAGCATAAAATTATAATTAATTGATGGGCTTCTTTTAAAATGATCGTCACCTTTTTTATTCATTACTTGTATCCATCACAGTTAATTTTGAGCTGATTATCGTGCGTTAAAATCAATGTTATCCGTTGAATTTAAACACCTTTTTGCTGTCATAATCGACCATTCATCGAATACTTGCAATTTTTATAAAACAAAACAAGCATTCATTAATGACATCGAAAGAAAAAATTCAAAAACAACATGAAATGAATGAATTTACAATGTTTGGTAACCAAAAAGAAAAACATAAAAATACATCGATCCATCTTTTGAACACCATTTCAAGTATCCATAATATTCATTACCTGAAGACATTTAAAGTAAATTCATTTATCAAAAAAAAAAAAAAAAA
>JXOR01001489.1:0-36693 GCA_001014335.1 Coboldia fuscipes
TTCCATTTAATAGGTGATTCTGTACAACATAATGCAAGTATATATTTTCTCTAGTTTCATATGAAAAAAGTAAAAACAATATATGACCAATTTATTGGCTTCTCTTTTCTTATGGGAATTTTAACTACAACTTAGACGAGAAGAGAGAGGGACCGTCAAGCGGTGATAAATTCTTACATGAGCGTATGTACAGACACATACAATAGGAGACATATGCATTGAAGTGTTGAATGATATNTATGAAAAAAGTAAAAACAATATATGACCAATTTATTGGCTTCTCTTTTCTTATGGGAATTTTAACTACAACTTAGACGAGAAGAGAGAGGGACCGTCAAGCGGTGATAAATTCTTACATAAGCGTATGTACAGACACATACAATAGGAGACATATGCATTGAAGTGTTGAATGATATCACTTCTATATGCATTATACCCATTTCTTCAATTTTTTTTCACTCTCTCTGAATGATTAATTTCTTCCATTTAATAGGTGAATCTGTACAACATGTATTCAACTAGATGTTCTCTTTACTTTCATATGAAAATTGGAAAAACAATATATGTTCAAATTATTATATTTTTTTTTCTTATGGGAAATTTAGTTACAACTTAGACGAGAAGAGAGTGGGGTAGGACAAGCGGTGATCAATTCTTACATGAGTGTATGTACAGACACATAGTATGTGAGAAATATGCATTGAAGTGTTTAATGACACGACTTCTATATGCGTTATACCGACTTCTTACATTCTTTATCGCTTTCTCTGATTCAATGAATTCTTTCTAAATAGGTCATTTTGATACCAACATGCAGAGAATGAAATTATCTTTAGAACTCATTACGGGAAAAAAATGAACTCAACTCAACAAACAAACCTCCTGGAAATCCACTTGGTTACAACTCTCTTCGATTCTACTTCTTCTGCCATTAAAACACGTAACACTATTCATAAAGTCATCTCAAGTTACGTTAAATCAATAATTACTTTCTGTACTCCATGATATTACTGCACTGCCTTGGCATAAAAGTTGCTACCTCTAGTTATTAGTTTTTTAATTCTAATGCTTTTACTAATCACTGTGTAATTGTCTAAAGTTTTGTTTATAAGGGATTATTCTATGTCTTTTAATTACTGAGATAGAAGAAATTGAAAATTTTAAAAATCAATATGTTGGTGTCAAAAAATGCTGTCAACGAAACTTTAAATGCAACTATCTCGAAACTTTCATTTTCAATTTGGCAACTTTAAACGTTGTAATGCAAACTTAATTTTCAATCTAAGATGGCGAATTGTTAAAAATCGAGTTCGAATATGCGTTAAGTATTCCGATACTTAAGATAATTCAAATCTGCTGACAAACGAATCATACTTAATTTCATCTTAAAATTTATTAATTATTTCAACTTCCTGTCTGACTTGTATCTCCAGCTTGACCAGAATGTAATCCGATTATAATGATCGGATGCTAAGTAATAATCGCAAACATAATCTAAGTTCTCTTTGTAAACAAATTGCAGCTCATGAATGAGATCGCCTTATCTGATAACTCATCGGAGACCACGAATTGTTGCTTATCAAATCTGAGAATGGGAATTGCTTACTACCCAATTACATGGGACATTGTCTCTTGAAATTTGTCAACAAAATCATAATTCCATTGGTTTACATTTTTTTATTGAAACTTTGATTATATTTTACCATTTTTTTTTTGTGTTACACTCAACTTTTTTTTGTAAGATTTTTATTTCTGAAAAATTTTTATTGTATCATGCAGTTTCCTTCATGTATTTCATTTTTAATAAATCTTTGTATTCGTTTTCTATTTAATACGTAAATAAAATTAGAAATACAAATTTCTTGTTTTAAAAAATTCATTAATAAAAAATAATCATTTTACAATTTACGTGTGTTGTTGTTCAAAAAAAATTAATTATTTAATAGCGGTTAGCTGAGGCAAATACATTCATCTTGTTTTTATTAAAAAGAATGCACTATTAAGAAAACCAACTCTTGCAGATCATAAAACTTGCTTACGTTACGGATGAAATTCTAAAATAAAATTAAAACTAATTATTACATTTATATTTGACGACATTCATTAGAAATTTAAATAATCATCTCACCTTAATTAGCATTGCCTTCAACAGCACCACCGCCAGAATTATTTGGTCCACCGTCAGTGTTCTTGCGACGGGAGTTACGACGGAAACGTGGATTGAATCGTCTTGGTGGTCTATTTTGGCCACCTTGTCCATCGTTGGGACCATCACCATCATTACGTCTTGGTCGTGGTGGTCCACCCATGCCACCACCACCACCTCGGCGGCCACGGAAGTTACGACGGAAGAAACGACGTGGTCCACCATTTCCACGGTAATTACCAGCTTGGTTGTCATCGCCATTTTCACCTGCTCCCTCACCACCATCTCCGGCACGGTCAACAAAGTTTCCTTGTCCACCATCACGACGTCCACGGAAACCACGACCACCTCCGCGGCCTCCACCACCACCACCACCACCGAAGCGGCGACGGAAGTTGCGACGTGGTGGACGGGATCCTCCTTGACCACCATCTTCACCACCTTCGGGATTACCTTCACCGTCTCCACCGCTTTGAGCAGTGTCACCATTGGAGCCTTGACCACGACGACGTTGTTTCTGATACCATGAGAATGCACGTCGTTTATCAGCGGCATACGGACTACCACGTACCGGCTCCCCTTCCGGTCCTGTAACATTGGCTGCCTCGTTGCCTTTCTCGCCAATTACAACGTCGAATTCAACTATCTCACCATCGCCAACTGATCGAACTGCCTTCTTTGGGTTGTTCTTCACAATAGCTGTTTGATGTACGAATACATCTTCCTTGGTGTCATTACGATTAATAAAACCGTAACCGCTCTTGACGTTGAACCATTTCACTGTTCCAGATACCTTGGTTGCTAAAATAATATATAACCAAAAAAAAAAAGAAGAGATTATAACAATTGGACATAATTCAATTGAATACCGTTGTCTATTCAAATGAAAGCCTTTCAAAACTCAAACAATTGGTCTGACCGATGATCAAAGAGATGATTTTTTTTTCAGACAAAATTCAGGCAAAATTGCGAACATTTTAGGAACTCTATATTAAATGTGAAAGATACACGATGCTAAAAATTGGGATACGTACCAATAACTTCCTTTGGCGCCGCTGGAGCAGCAGCTGCTTTACTTCCATTATTTGTGGATTCCTGCTTGGTTTGTTGCTTAGTTTCAGTAGCTGTATTATCCGCCATTATTACCGTTGTTCAATACAAATCGTACGATGAAAATTTTAATTAACCAGATTTCGTATTACAATCAATATGATTAAATTCACTACTCTTGGTTTTATTTTATGTTTTTAATTATCCTCCTGTTTTGTGATGTACGTTACCCTTTTAAGAGAGTTTTTTCCTTTTATTATTCCGAATTTTCGGTTCAATCGCACCAATAAGTCAGACTTATTTTCTTAACCTCACAATTCGGGGGCTAGAAAATGAAGCTCAATCGAAATAGCGAATAAATCGAGAATCACAAAAATCACCACTCAAAATGCTTGATCTTCACACTCTTCCTGCAGGCTGCTGTCCGAGATGTGGGGTGTTGTTAATTAGAAATTAATTGAATCGTTGATCTTTTTACGATTTTAATTAAATGATTGGAATTTTTCCGGCAAAGCCGACCCCAAAATTAATAACCACGCGTTCTTTTTTCTTTCAAGTTTTATTACAAACTGCGTGTAGAAAGCGCCACCTGCACAACTACAAACGCACGCGCACTCTTTGTTCTCTCGCTCTTTCGTGAAATTTCACGCTCTCTGGCTCTTTCCTTCGTACGGGATTCTCTCTCGCTCTTCTTCTCTCCTTTTCTACGGATCTTCTTGCTTTGTATGTGTGCGTGTGTGTGTGTGTGTTGTATTCACACTCGCTGTTTTTTTTTCCCAATATGTGAAACCGTTTCTATAAATTTTTATTCATGCAATAAGAGAACAGAAAAGAATAAAATAGAATGTATTCCGAACAAAATTATTCAATTTTTTTTTTTGTTACGTACAATTGAGTTCCGTATGTTTATTGTTGGAATTCTGCTCGATTCTATTTTTACCGAAAAAGACTCTTGTTTCTTTTTCGTGTCACACACAGAAAATTATGCACTCATACACTTCAGCCGAATGTTTTTTTTTTTTATATTTGCTGTTGGCTTTATTTTTCACCCTATTTCAATTCACCAATATGCGTTTATGTGTGATTTATATTTCAAATGGGAAAAACGCCGATTTAAAATGGTTTTCCTCTAACTTTTATTTTTTTTTTATTTTTGTTATTTGGATGAGAGTTCTACTCAATTCTACTCAATTTCTGTGCTGTTAACTAAAACACACACAACCAATTCCGATGTTACTTGTCTGGTTTTAGATGTTATTTGTTGATGATTTGCCTTCGATCCTTTCAAATATTATGCAAACCCAAAGCACACTCTTTGTTGTTGTTCGTCTAGTTGTTGTTGATATGATTTTCTTTCTATCAATTTCAAAGATTTTGTTGTTCTTGCAATTATTACCCTTGTAACAGTGTTACTACAGACTCTTCGCGTTGCCGATGTTGCAATTGGAAAAAAATTTAACCGTTTGTGTTGATGGGATGGGGAGCACAATTAATTATCCGTATATGGTATAGTCGGAGATAATACAAGTATGTCGCCGCCTACACACAAAAACAAATAATTTACCGCTGTTTTCTTCACGATTTTCAGCAAGTTGCAAAAAATCTATTCGAAATAGATCTCTATTTTCTCACTGGATTCCCGATGGATGAAGAAAAACTCTTGAAATCGGTTTCACTTAATTTTCCACTTCCGGTTGGATTAGTTGTAGATTTGATGTTGTTGTTGTTACAGTGTTGCTGGGTTGCTTCCTTGCTGCGGTTGTTCTGCTAGCTGACACACGTTTCACTAGTTTGATGTTGACTCGTTCTATGCGCGTCTCTGACTGAAGCGAATTTAAACATGAATGTGGTTTTAATACTCTCGCGATAATAAAAACAAAATGAATGGTCGTCTCGTATTACTACATAATATTTGTATCAAGCTACATAATAATAATATGTGTTGTGATACGCGGTGAGAATGAAGATTATACCGTGTACCGTCTATTACACGGAGAAGGAATGGAAGAGTAATTACTAAAATTCTCTCTTTCTCGTAGATTCCCATTATTTCACTATTTGTACGAGAGTAAACATAAAAACACCGCGATTCGATGAATTAATTTTTTCAACATACATACTTAGGTAAATTGATGTATCGCGTTGGATATCTCCAAAATATTCAAATCTAATGGATCACGATCAACAAAAAACAATACCATTACCGATGGCATCGAATTACCTACTTTCATTTAGAATAGATATGGAGATTGTTCTTATTAGGAAGAAATACAATATTGCTGTTTTATTCTTTGATTCTGATTCTAGTTTCCGGTTCCCCTTTCAGCAAACTATAGTAATGGCTGAGATTTCCACTTTATTCGATAATCCTTATTTGAATGAATTTGTACGTACAATCAAAAATATTCCATCTATTGGCTTCTCACGATGTAGATGTAGTTTCAATGTTACATTCATAATACATGCATAAAATTACTTAAATGTTAGACAACAGTCCAAAATGGAATTCATACTGCTGATTATTAAATTGAGTAAAGAGAGAGAGAGAAGTCAATTTCCTCCTACCCATTATTTAATTGCGTTCCGAATTTTCCTAATACCTCATGTTGGAAAAAATACTTAAGAAATTACAAATTAAATTAGTAATTCCTTTCGCATTTTTATCCGTGATAATTTTGCCAGTAATTAAAATTTAAATAAATCACCATTTAATTAATTTCATTGTTTATTTGTATTGTTGCCCAAAAATTAATTTATTTGATCGGATGTTTTCATAGCTAAACGCTTTCCATTTATTGCAACGCGGCGTTTGAGCTCGAATACCATATGATTTTGACATTTAAAATGTAAATTTTTTTTCTATCAAAATAGAAAATCGGAAAAACGCACGGTTGAAATTTCCCTATCGATTTTGTTGATATTTATCGAGAAAATAATATGTTTGCAAGCAGTGTGTGATAAACCTATTTTAGACTAGTTGAGGAATAAACAATTTGTAAAATGGCACGAATGTTGAATGGATCTTTTGGGTAAGCCGATAAACTAGTAATCAAGTCTCATAACCTCCACACAGTTATGATCCATCTAGAATTAGATGTGACTAAAATTGTTATGTAAAAGCCATGTATTATTCTCAATATTTTCTTTGCTACGTAACAGTTTTCAGGTAAGAAGACAGACATTGAGACCCGTTGTACTGAATTTATCGCGAGTTAATTTTTCAACATTGAACTCAAATGGTGGGAATCGGCATCGTACTTTTAATCATGAACGATTATTGTTGCAACCGACCAACTTCACAAATGCTATTCCTATTCGAAGTTTTGGAATGATAATTGCCAGGTGGGATTCCAAAAATCATTGTTTACCGCTTAGTAATTAATTCTTTAATTTGTAGGGTGGTTCGGGGAGCGTTGAAACTTCGTTATTTAGTTTTGGGTGGAGCAATTGGTGGTGGAATGACTCTCAATAGCGTAAGTCTATCCATTAGATCAATTGAAAAAATTTCATTCAAAAAGTATATCTATTTTTATAGAAATATGAACAATGGAAAGAAGGATTACCCGATTTCAAGTGGCTGGATGATGTGCTGCCCGATCCGGAAAAGATGCAAACATTTTCAAAGAACTTGACAAACATGAGAAACGCATTGGTAAATTCCATCGACATAGGTAAGTTCTACACTGAACCAAATCAATGTTCATATATTTAGGAACGATTTTCCCTTTTAGATCCGCGTATTAAAGAATTGAGTGAAGCAAAACTGGCTGAATGGCGGGCATGGTTTGACTCTCGTTTAGATGATGCAATCGAAGCTGCTGAGAAGCAAGAGAATCCTCAAATTGAAAGTTAGTATTAAAAATAACAAATAGGATATTTTCCATTATTTATCTTAGATTCAAGAATGATCAAGACATATGACAACGTATTAGAATCATTCGTATCATTTATCATTTGATATCGAGCGATTATACAATCATATCTTTTAGTTTTAAAGCAAAATTTAACGAGAACATTACAACGTATGAAATACATTAAATCTCCATATTCTCTTCTTAGGTTCATTCCAGAGTTTGTCCGAATTTATTTCCGATATGTATGGAGGTAATAATTTAACAGTGTATTGTCAAATATTATTTATCATTCTTGAATTCGCTTGATTATCCCATTCATATACTGTTCTGCCGGTGTCGTCATTAAATGTGATTATCAATAATTAACGTTTTGAAATATTTTTAGTGACCAAAGATGAGATTAAAACCAAACACATAGTAAGTGCTATAAGTTTATCACCCGAGGAAGGGCGAAAGAAATATGGTAAGGATAAGTGGAAATAAAATTATAGTACCGCTCTATTGCTTTTATTATGTTTCTTGTAGATGTTCTTCAAAAACAAATTGAGAAGTTACAAACAGAAGTAATGACGGTACAAATCAAATACCAAAAGGAACTAGAAAAGCTTGAGAAGGAGAATCGCGATTTACGCCAACAATATTTACTGATGAAAACAAATCGTAAAACTAGTGCTAAGAAAATCAAAGTAAAATTGCAATCATTTCATCTTGATTACTCCAACTAACAAATTCTATTATAGAAATCCCTGATTGATATGTATTCCGAGGTTCTAGACGAACTATCTGGTTTTGATAGTAGTTACGCTACCGCTGACCATTTACCAAGGGTTGTCGTGGTGGGCGATCAAAGCAGTGGCAAAACCTCCGTATTAGAATCAATAGCCAAAGCCCGTATATTTCCGCGTGGAAGCGGTGAAATGATGACAAGGGCTCCAGTTAAAGTGACTCTCTCTGAAGGACCTTACCATGTAGCACAGTTTCGAGATTCAGAACGTGAATTTGATTTAACAAAGGAACATGAACTCGCCGAATTACGAAAAGAAGTTGAATTAAGAATGCGTGCGTCTGTGCGAAATGGAAAAACCGTAAGTAACGAGGTGATATCAATGACAGTGAAAGGACCGGGACTGCAACGAATGGTATTAGTTGATTTGCCGGGTATTATATCAACAATGACAGTCGATATGGCATCCGATACTAAAGATTCAATTCATCAAATGACCAAGCAGCACATGAGTAATCCGAACGCAATAATTTTATGTATTCAAGATGGTTCAGTTGACGCTGAACGGAGTAATGTAACTGATATTGTAACTCAATGCGATCCATCTGGACGTCGTACGATTTTTGTATTGACCAAAGTTGATTTGGCAGAAGAATTAGCTGATCCGAATCGAATTAGGAAAATACTATCTGGAAAATTGTTTCCAATGAAAGCACTGGGATATTTTGCTGTTGTTACAGGTCGAGGTAAAAAAGATGATTCAATTGAAACGATTCGTGACTATGAGGAGAGATTCTTTAAAAATTCCAAACTCTTCCAGTAATTAAAATAATAACAAGGACTAATATTGAATAGAAATAACTAGCAATTTAATTTTAGGAGTGGTGTAATTATGCCCCATCAAGTGACCTCACGTAATCTAAGTCTAGCAATTGCTGATCGTTTTTGGAAGATGGTTAGTGAGACGATTGAGCAGCAGGCTGATGCTTTTAAGGCGACCAGATTCAACTTAGAAACTGAATGGAAAAATAGTTTTCCGAGGTATACGATTTTTAGAGTTATTAAAAATAGGTAATTCATTTAACATTTATTTTTTGTAGACTACGTGAATCTGGTCGCGATGAACTGTTTGAGAAAGCCAAAGGTGAAATTCTTGATGAAGTAGTTAACTTATCTCAAATATCGTCCAAGAAATGGGAAGAAGTATTACTTGGTAGACTTTGGGAGAAACTATCAAATTATGTATTTGAAAATATTTATCTTCCTGCGGCACAGTCAGGATCAGAAAGTAAGATAATTTAGAATACCATGTAAATCCTTCCTAAAGTTAATTTACCCAATTTCGTAGGTTCTTTTAATACAATGATAGATATTAAGTTGAGGCAATGGGCTGAACAAGCATTGCCTGCCAAATCAGTTGAAGCTGGTTGGGAATCACTACAAAAGGAATTCCATGATTTAATGAGACGTGCTAAAAAGTCGCCGGATCATGATGACATTTTCGATAATTTAAAACAAGCCGTAATAGATGAAGCCATGAGACGACATGATTGGGAGGATAAGGCTATGGATATGTTGCGTGTAATCCAATTAAATACGTTAGAAGATCGGAATGTTCACGATAAACAAGAGTGGGATCAAGCTGTAAAATTCTTTGAGTCGTCTGTGAAAGAAAAATTATCACAGACTGAAGTCACACTCACTGAAATGATGGGACCAACAACAGCCCAAAAATGGTTAAAGTGGAGGTATGCTACCGAAGATCAAAGCAAACGAAATTATGTTAAAAGTGAACTGGATAAGATTTTAAAAAGTGATTCGGTAAACCCTACATTAATAATTATATTCGTTGGCCTTTTTGAAATTAATGAATTGTTTTAATTTTAGAAACATCCACCAACCCTTAGTTATGATGAATTAACAACGGTAAGAAAAAATCTCCAGAGATCAAGCATTGATGTTGAAACAGATTACATTCGAGAAACATGGTACCCAATTTATAGAAGGTATTACACAATGTTATATATTTTGAATTAGCACAATATTGATAATGATTAAATTTTAGGCATTTCTTAAAACAAGCGCTCACCAGAGCCTATGATTGTCGTAAAGCCTATTATTTATATACTCAACAAGGGAATGAATGTGAAGTAATGCCGATGTTCTAATATATTATATCACATGAATATTGTTATCATTACCATTTCAGATAAATTGTAATGATATTGTACTGTTTTGGCGTATTCAACAAGTGATTAAAGTAACTGCCAATGCTTTAAGACAACAAGTTATCAATCGTGAAGCTCGGCGGTTAGACAAGGAAGTCAAAGACGTACTGGACGAGTATGGAGATGATGATGATAAGAAACAACAGCTCTTGACTGGTAAACGTGTTCAATTGGCTGAGGAATTAAGTGAGTTTCGATTTATAGCAATGGTGTATAATTCAATTCCTAAACTGAAAATATCTCTTCATTTTAGTACGTGTTCGCCAGATTCAGGATAAATTAGAAGAATTCATTAACGCATTAAATAAGGAAAAGTAGTGAGACTTAATTATAAAATATGTTAAAATATTTATTTAAGCCTTACTAATTGTGGCATATAATGATAATAGTAGTCAATATTATTAATTAATTTTAATGGTTCAGAAACAAAGAAACTTATAATTTTCATAATTCAATCAATTCATTAGTTTTGTTTTTGTTGTTCGCTTAATGCATACCAAAATATGTGATTACTATTGTAAATATTAATTAATTAAAAGTAATAGATTTCAATATAACAATTTGACTGTAATTTATAATACTGTATAATGGAATAATAATTATTAATCATCACAACAATCGCCACCATCACCAGATAGCATACTGCCAATTGCGAGTGCACCTAAACCAACACCACCGGCGACAGCAGCATATTTAAGTGCTTTCTTCTTTTTCTTTTTTTTCTCATCGGGCTGCAATGGACCATGAAAAAATTGATTCAGTTAGCAATATGAGTCAGTCTGATATTGGCTGGCACATAAACATCAAGCGAAGAACAACAAAAATACAAATACACAGAATTCTTATCTTAATAATAAGAGAACTTTTTGTCTGGTACCATGTAAACGACTGGTGTGGGATGGCCCATGGTTCCGATCGGTGGATGAACTAAAATTTAGGTTTTACTTAGTGATGATGTTTACTAAGTGTATTGATTCGAAATCGTATACCAGGTGCAACGTGATGATGTGGATGGCCGTGATGTGGTGGATACTGTGGACCACCATGATGCGAGGGAGGATAATGGTGAGGATTATGATGAGGACTATGATGATGTGGCACAGTTGGGTAAATATTATAGGATGGTGGGGGTGGAGGTGGTGGAACCACAACATTAATTACTGGCGGAACTGCATTAGTTGACGGTGCTATTATTTTAGGAAAACAGAAGCATGTTAAAACGATCAGTATCAGCAGTAAAATTTATAAATATGATAAGTATATTTATTATTGTTACCTGTTGGATAAGCTGGCCCGTAATCATTTTCTGTTGTAATCGAATGAATCGTACAGTCACCATCAACGTTTATGAATCTAGCTTCATTCATTTGTAGTCGATGATTAAAGGTACAATAATGGATACCATTGATGGCGACCTAGAACGGGTATTTTTTTTATTATCTTGCTTTCTTTAATCCTAAGAATGTTGACTCACCTTCCAGCAAGCAGTCTCAGCCAAAATTAAAATGTCAAAATATTGACCCATTGCTATTGGACAGCCACCATATCGTTCCTCTGGACCCCAGTTCTGGGCAAAATAATGATTACGTACAATTGTTCCCTGATTCGGACGCACACTAACATGTAGACATACATCATCTCTTGGCTGAATTATCGGCCCCTTTTGCAGGTTGATATAAAACCTAAAATATAAGCAATTCAATATGCGATTTTCGAACAACTCATTTTTTTGTTTCGAATTATTATTTGTGAAATTAACAAAGTAATTTATCAGTAAATGACTCATTTTGGATAATTACGATGGAATCATGGGATCGCCTTTATTGAATAAACTACTCCATTTTTTCTTTTCGTCTCTGTAGATTATAATGTACAACACAATGGTTTAAATCAAATATGAATTTCTGATCACCGATATATCCAATTAAATTTTATGTCGTCTTACCTGTCGCCATAAGAGTTCATTTGGCCTTTCACTCGAATCATTTTTCCATGATGTACCACTCCAGGAATTAATCCCAAAAATGGTAGTTGCTAAAATTACATAAATCCTATTATAAAACAACACTGGTATAAAAATAACAATCATTAAATATTACTGGATTGTAAATTGGTATTGTTGCCATTGTTTGGAACAATTAAACAGAATAATTTAAAGTCAATTTATAAGACTAATTCACTTCACAACACTTCCAGTTTCAATAAAGGAAAATTCTTGAATGAAATACTCGATAATTATGAACAATAAATATGAAATTGTGCAAAAGAACTGACTCAATAATTTGTTATCTAAAACACAATTTAATACTTTTAAGCCGCTGACTGATAAGATAAAATAGAAACTTTGCATGGTTTTAATTTTAACAAAGTATATGAAAATGAGTTTCATTTTCGTTGCAATAATATTTAAGTATACGTATGATAATTATAACAGGAAGTAAGGCAATAAGTACACATTTTATATCCAAATTTAATTCAAACTAGCTGAGTTTAACGTCTGTTTCGCTAATGAATGGTATTATGATACAAGACTGAATGACTTGACTTAAAAGAAATGCAATCCCGAATTAATTGATGGTACTGATGTTTGTGCATTTATTTTAATAACATAAAGAAATGTCGCTACTTATTGGAGTGTAACAACTTTATGAATGAAGGTAGTGCAAAACTAGTGAGGTTACTGAAACGCAATAAATCCGTGTATATTTAGAATTACTGTAGATTTTCTTAATTGAATTTCCGTCACTTATTTTAAACAGAGGCAAGTATAACAACTACATGAGCAATAAATGATGTGACTTTGTTCGTAAACTTAAACAAATTATCACAACCAAATTCAATTTTGTTGGATTATAAGAAAATATAAAGACATGCCGGTTGGATTTAATGTACGTCAACTATTCGATGTGCAATAAAGGGCTAATGCGATTCACAAAAATCAGTCGTCAAAAGAATTTAATTTTAGACATTAAGAATTTATGTAGTATGTTTCGTTAAAACCGAATGCGGTTTTAATTCATCCTCATACAAAAATTACGGTTCTAAATCTCAAAATAAAAAAAGAAAAACAGAATTATTATATTTTTAAAAATAAGCAATAAGAGATGAAAAAAGAATACAACAAACATTTACAATATTAATACAAACCGTAAATAAATGAGAGTATGTAAGACGCATATGAGACGGTGGGCGATTTAAATTTTTTTTTTAATGCCAAACATATAAAAATACTATATAAAAGAAGAGAACATAATCATACGTAATGAATGAAGTTTACTAATTTAGTTTTGGTTTGGCAACAAAATAAGTTACACCGTCACAATCGTAATTAAGACAGAAGTAATATTATTTTTAAATTAATTATATAAAAGTAGAACTTGTATCCGGTGGAATTATCCGTAACGGAAAGTATAGATCCTTATTGGATTCAGTGTTTTATGACATCTTTATGTAATCGGTATTTGAAAAGTGATAACCTCTTATTGAATTTAAATGAAATTGAATTTGAATTCATTTTTATCAATTTCTTTAGTGAATAGATGAGATTCAAGACAGTGAAATATAAATTAATTCCACTTGATCATTTTTCTTATGGCTTTAAAGTGAAATTATTCTACACACTGGAGAGTGTTTCAAGTTTAAAGGATTTTTTATTCAATATAACTTTTAACCTTTAGTTTAATACGCATGCCTTAGAAATACGAAAGATTTTTCCGTCAATATGCAACAGACACCCAGCATCCATTTCATTCATTTCGTTGTGTATTACTTTTCTCGTGTAACATTTTCAGTTTTTCGGTTCATCGCAACCTACATAACAACATCAAAATTATGGTATCACATTGAATCCTTCAGAGTCTCCATTTTCGTGTTGAATTCTTTTTTTTATCCATTTTTCGGAGATATTCTCTTCTCATCACTTTTCCGCTTGTTCAATTTCCCAATTTTATCCGTTTATACCCAACCGATGTACTGTCACTTGTTTCGGTTGTATGATTGGAGTCCATATTGAAAGCTTCTTTAATTGATTGAATTTAATAGAAACTCTTATTTGCATCTTGCGTGAACTATTGAAAACCAGTGATATGGAAATTTCGAGTTGAAATTTATTGTATTGAACAAACGAGTTTATTTAATTTATATTCATAAAAATTTTCGGATTTCCATCCCACAATTCATTGACAACAGGAGCATAAAAGAAGGAATCATATTTCTCTTCGTCACTGGCGTCGTTATATCTCACATAGTATTAAACGATATACCAGCTATGAAAATTGAGAGAATTTGGTATAATTGATGTATGAAAAATTCGGTAGTCAACTGAGAGAATATGAATAAACTACCCAATTATCAGAAGAAAAAAAATGTTTTTACGGTGTTCTCAGACTGATTTTCCATTTAAAGCTTCATTGTTTTACAGCTTACTTGTACACCAGCAAGGAAAAAAAATAACGAACAACTGTGTAGACTGTGAATATAAAAAGAAAAATAAAATAGAAGGAAATTTTATCACTCTTCTCTTCACCGAATTTTGTTTGCCACATATCAGTACGAAGACAACAAGAGCAAACGCAAGTAAGAATCGGATTCAGCATCTGAATCCAAGTAAAAACCTTAAGTCAGATTGTAGTTATTTTTATTTGTTGTCGCGCATATAAATTTTCCACGCAAATGAAAATTCGAAAAATATTCTATCTTGTTTTAATATTTACAGCCTACTGAAAAATTCAAGTAAAGTTAAATAGAAAATTACATTTATCCTTTACAGAGAGACTAATCCAAATCACTTACGTACATAAAATCAAATTCATTAATTTAAGTGCAAAATTCTAAGATGAAAAATAGTTTTTTCCATTGACTTTTGTGTCTCTGAGTGTCTGTGAATATAATAAATAATTGAAATCCTTCAGATGAAGTGTACCTCATACTTGGTCCATAGTCAAAAAGTGTGGCAAGAGAAAAAAAAAGTGCTGTTGCATATTTCAATTGCGCGATTGATAAATTCTTCTGTGTATTAGTTGAGTGAATTGATTTTTTTTTTAAATCAAATGAAAAAAATGTAAATCTGATTGAATTTTGTTGTTAAAGAATATAAGCGATAAGATTAACGCTTTAATAAAGTAATTATTGTTTATAAGCATGCAGTTTTACACTTGGAATTAAATAACAAAAAAAAAACTCTAACAAAACTTGATTGTAAAGTGTTAATAAATTACATTGAACAAGTTATACGAATCATTATTTTGTATAAGTGACAATGAAATTAAGAAATGGGTATGAATTTGGTATATAAATAAATTAATATTCTAAGTAGAATTATCCAGATGTATTTTAATTACAAATTTATTTAATAATGCATTAATATTGGATGTGTTAAAATATAACTTGGATTCCATTAAACACATTTAGTGTATTAATATGCTTAATAAATTTCACGTTGAGTGAGTCCTAATTGATGGTGATATGGAAAAGTTATTTGGTTAATTATAAAGGTGCATAAATTCAATTAGTTTGGTTTAATATAATTCCATTAAATACCATCAAATAGTGGGTAACCAAAATCCACGCCCATAGTCTTGTTTTAATTTTTTTTTGGCAATTTTTCTTATTTCTCTGTTATCAAGATGTGCAACGCTACACGTAATGACGACGATATTGTCAGACACCAACATACTGGAAATCGAATAGAAAAACGTTTTGATAGCAAGAAAAAAGAAAATAAAACAAATCTTTAACATATAAGATGTATGTTTGAACCATCTTTCATATTAACATATCATTGATTTACCAATATTTGCTACACTTCGGCGCTTATTTGATTGCTATACAACGTTTCTCATTCGAGTGTCTATAAATATCCATAAACAAAAACCAAAAATTCCAGGGCAGACACAGTAAAAGAAAAAGGATACCGCATTTGAGTCCATAAGAATTTTGATGTTCTTTCTCATTCCACTCATTGTACAACGCTTTTTTCATGTTTGAAATACCCAATTTGTCATTAAAAATCATCGAATCTTGTGATTACATTTTGTTATCCAACTGTGATTATTTGTTCTCTCTTTTATGATTAGTAATGTTTTAATTTGAATCAAATTGTTTTAATTCGTGATTGACGATTTGAGATTGTTCGGATTGATATGCGGGATACATTTGATGGTGGTGGGCCAGACAAAACCACCAACAATCCATTCATGTGAAATAAAGTACTGACATTGACGTACACTTGAATTTGTTATCGCACAAGCTCAAATATTTCACAACAGGACATTAATTGAATGAAGAATCCGTGATATGTTTTCGTCATGTGCGACTATAAATAACAGTGACAAAAAATATCTCCATTACATATTTAGAATCCTGGAAAATTGGCCGTTAGATTACAAAGTGGTGCTTAACTGTCTCCCATATTGGTGTGAACATGAGTATTGGACACAAATAATTTCATATCCAATAACAGATTGAATAATATGAAACCATATTCAGTGATACATTTATCGAAATTTTGACGAATTTTATATCATATTTAGTTAAACAGAGACTTTATATATTTTGTTTTACCCTAGATGATGCCAAAAGGCTAATAATAAATTTAAGAATGTTACTTTCCATCTATCTTACTATCTATCTTTCTATTTTTAGATGGTTAACTGGAAAAAGAAAATCGTTAAATATGGAATATAAGGAATTTCATGTGACTTATTGGATGGCGACTAAATGAATTTAGTTCTTCTTAATTCAAATAAATTAAAGTGTATCGGATTCAAAGATTGAATTTTCAATGGAAAAGATATAAAATCTCGTTTCATGCTTATATTAAAGAAATAAAATAGTGTGTAATTAAAAGGAAAAACTTGATGAGTGATTTGATTTAATAAACTCAAGAAATCCACGAATTTAAAATAATGAAGAGATACAAGAGATATTTGCAAGTGCATTTCCGATTAATTGAAATATAAACAGAGAAAAGTGTGTGTTCTAATGAAATTATTATCTTGTTATAAATGACAGTGAAATGAAATCGATAACAATTATGTTGTGGCTTACCCTTATTGTGACATGTGGTTGTGGAATATTTGTAAATGGCCAACGGCCACTACCATCGAATTTTACATCAAATATAAGTGATCATGAGTTATCAGATGAAGTAGAGGATTATTTTAGTGAACCACGGTTAAATCCATCGGTACGTTTTGCGGCCGGTGAACGGCCGTTGAATGTGAATGCAACAATGCGCCAAATACCGACAATTCCAAACTTTGATTTACCATTGGGTCAACGAAGTCCTGGCCAATACACTCAACCGCATCGGACACAAACCGTTCAATCCGGTGGAGCACCAGGTAAACGACGTAAACAGGCATTTTCCGATTTACGGCGAAATATCACAATGGAAAAGACAATGTGGGCAGCCGATAAACAAGGCGATGATCCCAAAGAGTCTGGTAGACGAGGTCAAAGTGCATTGCAAAGACTGAAACAACAAAAGAAAGAGGTAAGTGATATTTCAGACAAACGTCTAAATATATTTGACACTTTCTTACGTTTGATATTGAAACATACACCCAATTCCAGCATAATCGACAGTTCAAACATACCAATGGTATGGACAATGTACTTGGAGTTCGTTGTAGTTTTGAAACAACTTGTGGCTGGATGTGGAACAGTACACTGCCCGATGATTTTCATCTTGTAACCGGATCCAATTTAACGGATGCAAATATTACCGGTATGATGCCGGGACCGTCGGCAGATGCATCTGATAATGCCAAAGGTATTTAGTGTTGATCATAACATATGGAAAATGATGAATGTCATTCAAAATGATTTAATTTTTTAACCATTAGGTAATTTCCTTCATCTGCGTGTTAGCCCATCAACTGGTTCACGTATTCTACGATCACCACCCTACAGTTCATCACTCGAAGGTTGTACACTGAATGTTTATATGCATCAAAGTGGAATGAGTGCCAGTAGTATAATGGTGGCAGTTGAAACAACAGATAAACCACAAAATAGTTGGATTATCAGTGAAATAGTTGGTGAAGATACCAGACAGTGGCAAAACCATGAATTTCGTATTGGTAAGGTGGCACAGGAATTTCAAGTTTTAATTGAAGTGTTGCCGAAAATTCGTGGCAAGGGACGTGGTCACATTAGTATTGATAATATACAGTTGGCAAATTGTTTCCGTGAGCCAATTTACAATGAATCATGCAGTAAATCTGAGGTGAAATGTTTATCGAAAAAGGTACCAGTTTGTATTGGACCATCGTTAATATGTGACACAATTCAGGATTGTGATCAAGGCGAAGACGAGGTATTGAATTGTGGTAAGTTTTGCTTTCTCATTGATAATGATTAATAGTTTATTTATGGCATTTCGATGTGTGAAACGGCCCATAGAGAATTGAAGAAGAATAAACTATTCAAAATACAACTACATTTTCTTTTAACAGACAAAATACCAAACGGAGGTAATTGTGATTTTGAAACTGATTGGTGCGGCTGGAAAAATTCTGGTACAGCAATGATGCTTTGGGAACGGCACACCGGTCCAACACCTACAGATAAAACAGGACCAGGTGGGTGTTAATTTTATATTCATTACGTCATAAATGTGGATTAATGGATCACTCAATTTTCTTTGTGTTATTCCATTTATTCCTTACATACATTACTCTTTAATGTTTTCTTCCTTCTTCTTATTTATTTATAATGTGTATTTGACATCACATAATAATATAGATGCGGATCATACGCATTTACATAAAAATGTTACCGGTCATTATGTGTTTGTTAACATGAATCAACACGTTAATGATACGGAGAAAAAATCGTTGGCAGCATTCGCTAGCAATTCGATTATAAACAGTGTAATCTTTAATCCTCCACCGCCAGCCCATTCAAATAGTACCAGTCCATATGCTGGCTCCTGTAAAGTAAGTTAACAACTCAAATGCAATTACATTTGATTTAATTTTCAAATGAACGTAATAAAATATGATTCTTATTAAATTTTCCGTTTAGTTTCGATTCTATGTGAATCAATTTGGTTTAAATTCCGGAAGTTTGAATCTATCGGTTGTAGAAATACGGGATAAGGAAAATATCACGACAACATTATGGTGGAATACTAGAAATCTTGGAAATGAATGGCATCGTATCAATGTTACTATGCCAAATATAACTGTTAGGTGAGCAAAAGATATAAATGTTTATTTATATATACATATTTCTGTAGGAAAAAACTGTTTAATTATTCATATGTTTTTTTTTTTGGGGTTGAATCTTCAGTTTAAAAATACGTTGAAATTTAAACGAAATTTTTGGTTTACAAATAACATTTCTATTTCAGGTATTATCTACAGTTTGAGGCACGCATGGGAATGCGTATATTTTCAGATGTTGCCATCGATGATATATCGTTGAGTCCAGAATGTTTTGGCATTAATATTCCCAATGAATATTTGGATGAATACAATTATTGGGATTATCGTGGCCATACGTTAACAGCACCCTTACCAGATTTCATTAATAAAGTGAAATATAATTTATCATCATGTGGAGCACGCGGCAAAGAGGGACCCACCAAAGAGATGTGTTCTATTGCATACAATAATTCGAATATGGTATCAACTTCGCGTGTGATTGAGGATCAACCGTATAAGGGTATGCAAGTATGGAAGGTACCGAACGAAGGCTATTACACGTATGTCATAAATATTTTATTTAATTCGAATATTTATTGGTAAAATGATTTGTTTTTGGGTTTTTAGAATTATTGCAAAAGGTGCTGCTGGTGGATTAGGATCTGGTGGAGTGGGCACATCCCGTGGAGCGGTTGTTGTTAGTGTATTTTCATTGCTCAAGGATGAAGAACTTTATATGTTAATTGGTCAACGTGGGGAACATGCATGCATTAAATCAATGGGAATGAGTGACAAGGACTGTCAGAAACCAACTACCTCAGTATTTGATGATCCATTCGATTCAAAAACAAAATTAGTTAAGAATATTATAATTGAGGATGGGGGCGGTGGTGGTGGTGGTGGTACATTTATATTCATATTGAATGCTGCCAATAAAGTTGTACCACTTATGGTAGCTGGCGGTGGCGGTGGACTCGGAATCGGAAGATATTTTGATGATAATTTACAGCATGGTCAAGTAGCATTGTCGGGTTTTAATGAAACAGGACAAGTAATTGGCAATATTAGCACAACTGGAGGAGCTGGTGGTGGTTGGCGATCAAGACAGGAATATGCATTGAATTCTTTTACTGGAGCTGCTCTACTTGAAGGTGGTCGTGGTGGTGAACCCTGTTATAAGAAGAATGGATTGAAAGGCCAAGGTGGATTTGGCGGTGGCGGCGGTGGATGCAATACTGGAGGAGGTGGTGGTGGTTATGCTGGTGGTGATACTTACGCCAATATAACAAATGGAAAAGGTGGCACTTCCTATCTGAATCCTAAACGTGGAATGGTATTTATGTCTTCTTTACAATCTGGTGACAATACTGGCAGTGGACAAGTAATTATTATACCAGCAATTGAAGGCTGTGGTTGTGATTATCGGTGTGTCGCTCTTGATGAATACATGTCAAAAATAGCATGCATTTGTCCACCCAATTGGCGTCTCAAGAAAAATAATCTCACTGCCTGTGAACGTAAGACTTCTGCAATCAAATCAATTTTTTCCGTAATTGTAATTCAATTCATATTTCATTTATATATTTTCAGCAATTTCAAGTTTCATACATGATCGATATTATTGGATCATATTCTTGACCGTTTTAACAATCCTGCTATTGATTTCCTTAGCAGCTTTAATATTTATGTTATGTAAGTATTGACCAATTCATCATATTAGTATATTTCGTGGTGAAATAATACATTTTATTGCAATTGCTTCGTCCTATAATATTTTATAGATAATCGTTACCAACGAACAAAACAAGCAGCTCTACGACATAAAATGTTATTGGAACAAGACTTGCAATTGAGTCGATTACGTAACAATGTAGATGATTCCGCCCTGACTAATTTTAATCCAAATTACGGTTGTGATGGAATCTTAAATGGAAATGTTGATGTTAAAAATTTACCACAAGTGGCCAGAGAAAGTTTACGATTAGTCAAGTAAATCATTTATTTTTATATTTTATTGAATAATTTGGTTTAACACAATTGGATATTTTATGTGTTTAGAGCATTAGGCCAAGGAGCGTTTGGTGAAGTATATCAAGGATTATATCGACATCGTGACGGAGATGCTGTTGAAATGCCAGTGGCGGTGAAAACTTTACCAGAGATGTCAACTGGCCAAGCCGAGGCTGATTTCTTGATGGAAGCAGCCATAATGGCGAAATTCAATCATCCAAATATTGTTCATTTAATTGGTGTTTGTTTCGATCGTCATCCTAGATTCATTGTACTTGAGCTTTTGGCTGGTGGTGATCTGAAGAATTTCCTTCGTGAAGGAAGAAATAAAGCGGTATGAATGATCGAATAACTTCTTCATAATTGCTTAAATTAAATTAAATTAAATTATTTTTCTAGGAGAGACCATCTGCTTTGTCTATGAAGGATTTAGTATTCTGTGCACTGGATGTTGCAAAAGGATGTCGTTATATGGAGAGTAAACGTTTTATTCATCGTGATATTGCTGCCAGAAATTGTTTATTGAGTAGCAAAGGTCCCGGCCGTGTCGTTAAAATAGCTGATTTTGGTATGGCACGCGATATATATCGATCTGATTATTATCGAAAGGGTGGTAAGGCGATGCTACCAATAAAATGGATGCCACCAGAGGCATTTCTGGATGGTATTTTTACATCAAAGACTGATGTTTGGTCATTTGGGGTTTTATTATGGGAGGTAATGTATCACATAAATGTTTTCTTTTATTCATAATATAATTTATTTGTTTACTGCTTTTAGGTGTTTAGTTTAGGATTAATGCCATATACAGGTTTACCAAACAGGGATGTAATGCAACTAGTGACTGGCGGTGGTCGATTGGATGCACCAGCAAACTGTCCAATACCAATTTATAGAATAATGGCTGATTGCTGGAACCCATCTCCGGAGGAGCGACCATCATTCTCAGTGCTATTAGAACGATTAACTGCATGCACTCAGGTATTTCAAATCAATTGGAAATTTATTTCCAGTTTCAGTTTTTAATGTTTTTCTCTTATTTTTAGGATCCTGATGTGATGAATGCACCTTTGCCGCTTCCAAGCATATTTAGACCAGCAACAGAACGTGATATGACGATAATGCGTCCAGAACCGGGCACAGAAGATTGTTTTCTTCAAGTACCAAACTCATCTGATTATTTAATACCATTACCTGGAATACGTACTGCTGCTGAAAGATTATTAACTGAAGCAGCTGGTGTGACATTGTCACAAACACCTTCAATTTATAGTGCACCACAGACCACATCGCCAGCGATGAATTCAAATCGTAGTCCATATCGAGGTGATATTAATGATTGTCACGAAACGAGTTTTATGATGGACAATGCCATAAATGAACAGCCGGTAATGTCATCAATGGAACAACCACATAACTTACCCAATGGCACATTACCGATGGATACAAAATTAATAAGCCTTGATACACCACAACAAACACCAACGACAATAGAGCCACCAATATCATTTAGTAATCCTAAACAAACGATCACAATGAATGGTACAAGAGATTATCAATCACAAATAATGCTGGATCCGGTTGTATTGCTCAAACAGAATGGTGGAATACCGTATGCTAATGTGAATGTATCTAAACAGCATGATCATACAATTAGCAATGACAAATTAACTGCACACAATAATCTTGATGGGAAACAAAGTCCCTATTCAATGAAAGGTTACAATGAGAATCATTCTGAGATTACTTGTTAAAAGTTAATGTTAAAAATGATATTCAAAATATTGAATAGTTGATACAAAAAAGTATTTATAATTGAGTGAGAACAAGGCAAGTGAATTATAAAATGTATTAATGAATTCAAATATTAAAATTAAAAATTGAATGGTATAAGTAAGTCAGTTGAACATGAAGAAAACCCCATAAACATTTTTTGTATACTATTAGGATTAATTAAGTACTACATAATATGAATAGAAGTGAAAAACATTATATAAACTACTTAATCGTAATATATTCATATAAAAAATTTTTATGTTTAATATAGCTCTAGTTGATAATATTAATGAGATTAAAAGTGTTTTAGATATATAGGATATAACTATAAAATACATATATTATAAAACCAGTAAAGAATTCACAAACTAAAAACTATTTAGTCTGATGAATTGGAAAATGCTATTAAATTTCTATTTGTAATTCAATTTTTCATACTATGTTTATGTGAAATGTGGATGCTATTTACCGTATCCATATAAATGAAATACCATATTTTTTTATAACTTTAATATTGCCCAAGAGATAAATGAAATTGAAGTCATAATATGATAGGATATTACTTAGAAAACGCTTTAACACTGAACCACAATAGAAAATAAAGAACCATAGTATAGCCGACATAATTTGTCGAACAGAAAGATAAATTCCATTGAATATTTCAAGAATTTTAGAAATATTTTGCACTAGTTAGACAATTCAATGAGAACCTATTCGTTTTGTTGTGTTATTATTTAATTACTAATATCAAATTGGTTCTTTATACTTCATGCTCATTACGGTGTTGTTAGTTTTAAAGCCAAACTATTATATTACATTATGGAAATTAAATTAAATACTAATTAAATGTTGTTATTATACTTATGTGGAGATTCGTTGGAAAAGAAGTCAAAACAATATACTGTCATCATCATTATTGCTCATTGGTCCACATTGATTCTAATACATATGTATTTCGTAACGAAAACTGTACAGAGTCTTATAGCATAAAATAACTTGAAATTATTTAAATTTTATTCAATAAAATTAAAAATTAAAAGAAATCATATTTATTTATTATCTCAGAAAGGATTTATGTTAAAATTTTAATGTAATCTTAAATATACACTATCTTGTTGATTGGATTAATTTTATAATCAAATGTTTCTATAAAGAGTTATTTATGATGACATTTCAACAATTATGCTGTGTTCAATGAGCTATTTTAAAATTTATAAATTGATTCATAATTGAAATGAAATTTAATGGAGAGTACTATTTTTAAGGTAAATATTTTAACCATTTGTAATTAATGAATTTATTATGTGGCTGGAACAAGGAGTATGAGATATTGTTATTTTTTTTAAAAAAAATAAAATTAATATACTCCACACACCTGAACTAATTGCTCACTAATAATTATATGAGTGATGTAATTGAGAACAGTATTTTAAAAGTCTTAAGTATCCCTAAGAATATATTTTATCGTAGTACTTCTCAATATCATAAATTCAATTTAATTTATCATTATAAATAGCAATTATTAGTAAACCTATTGAATATATTTAATTAATATTGAATATTGAGAAAGATGGAAGATTTTAGTAACGAGTGAAACGTGTGGATGGTTACTTATTATCGGTTCCAATACCAAAAATACCCAATGTGACAACGAAAAAATAAATATACCATAAAATTTATACATTCTCATATAAATATTATTAATATGGTAAACAATATGATAATAAGAAGTAAATATGAATGGTAATAATATAAATGATAATTGATAATAAAACAAAAATGAGTAAAATAACATCATTTTGATAAAATGACTAAATAAAGACACCATTTGTAAGCAGTTTAATTAGAAAATGCTAAATGGTTAAATTAAATGTGATTAAGAATTAAATTCACATAATAAAAATGGTAGTAAATTAAAATATAATATAATGTATGTATTTTAAAATGCTGAAGAATAAAAACAATGAATATAATATAAATGTAGATGGGATTAAAAGTTTTATTAAATTACAAAAGAGATGGTAATATCCCTATGTGGCAGTTTGATAAAATTTATAAAGTATAATGAACTTGATTATAAACGTTAAATAAAATAAAATATCATAATGAATAAAAAAAGATATTCAAGTGTTTTTTAATTGTTACGTCGATCTGAATGTGTAGAGTCGGACGATATATCACTCGATTCGAAGAAGTTTCTGATTCATTTTGAAATCAAACAAACCTGGAATATATAAATAATAAATATTATGTAATCACCTGTGTGCCATCACTTGAAAAATGATAATTTAATCAGTTAATTATTAATTAATAACGTTTGTTACTATTTGATGTCGTCATATTTGGATTGATAACAGAACAATAATTAATACGAGTACAAGTACGAGTAATAACACTAACACCAGTTACTATACTTGTGTGTATGACCCATACAACAGAAGTATTTATTTGGTTGAAAGTGTTGAACCGTGAGTGAGTATATTTTGTAACGGTTCACATCCCACAATGCTGCATTATAGTTCTGATCGAATCCCTCTTGTTAAATTATTTCTTCATACTCGTGGATGGATATTATTAGCTGATTTGTAATCCTTTATCATCACATGGAATATCAGTTTAATCTGGTAAATAATTAATGAAATTCAGAAGTAAGTTATAATAACTCCAGAGATATTATATGGTAGCAATATGGAATTATGAGATTGAAAGTATTGGAAATTTGATAAAATTTATTGACCATTTTTACTCATAATGTAATGTAAAAATAGTATTAATCTGAGACAATAGTATTCTATTATGGTGTGTATTACTAGATGACACCTAATTCTTTAGTAATTTATATGTAAAAAATTGCTTCTAGCCGTCAAAGGAGTTGGGTCTAATAACAATAATATATGTATGCAGGATGAAGATGAGGTATAGTTCCAGGAACCACAAGTATAATAAAAGGATTTTCGGAAAGCAAATAAAAATTTAGTAAAAAAAATTCCATACTAATATTTGCCTCCTGTGAGGATTGAACTCACGGCCTTGGGTTTACAAGACCCACGCTCTACCACTGAGCTAAAGAGGCAGTACCGTATAGTGTTCGATGAGAGACCACCGCGACAGAGCAAAATTTCACAGATGCCTATTTCATACTACGCAGTGAAGGAACGTCGAATAATTATGTCGCCATGTTGAATCGTCGAACGCCTAAAATGAAATTTTGTTCTAAAGAACGTCATACAATTCTGCCGTATAACGAAGAAACAGTATAAGTGCTCAAATACTACGACTATATGAGTTATTATTATTATTAATTAAGAATAGAAATTGTATGAAAAGTTACGACTGCACACAAATACCAAAAATTCACATAAAAATTATGATTATTTCGAAAGGAAGAGCCGTGTAATTTATACCATTTCGTCGTTGTACGGCTGAATTATTGTATCAACCATATTTTTATAGTTTATATGATTTGTATGTATATTACCCGTGAATATATAAACAAAAATCTTATTCCTTATCTTCTAATGTAATATTGGTTCTTCTATAATTCATATATATTAAAATTTGGAGACAGTTCATACTTTTTCAACTATATTTCAGTATTGCAATGGAAACAACAAACGAGATCCTTTAATAACCATATTCCGATTAATGTTCCAAATTAGTAATACTACCACCAAACAATGCGAGAGATAAGTAATTTCTGATTACTCTTCATTCATCACTATAAGTATATGATTGTAAAAATTCAGAAGCAAAAAGAGCCATTCTTCGCAATTTTGTCCGTGACTGTACTCTGGTATTAAAAGGGCAATTGCGGAATTTTGGTTTGTCGAGTTGCTCTTGGTGGGAACGCCTGAGCTTCCGCTTTCTTCCTCTCGCCTCTTTAGCTCAGTGGTAGAGCGTGGGTCTTGTATATTGAGATAAAACCGCCTCTCATGCATATGCAGGATAAAAGTAGATGTAATTATGTGTACACGACTGTCCAAATGTATGCACTACTCATTACTACTGCCTTTACTTGTATGCAACTTACGTGTAAGTTGTACCTGTGGTGGTGGGTGGTAGACAAGGTAACCCAAGGCCGTGAGTTCAATCCTCACAGGAGGCAGCCAGGAAGGATTGCACATTCTTTTTGCTCCTAGGGAACTACATTTTACAATTATGATTCATATTATTTTTCTCCAAATAAACCTTACAACGGATATTAACCATGTCTCTTTTCACATAATTAATAACTTCATTCGCCTCAAACAAGAATACTAATAATAAGATTTACGCATAAAAAATATATGAATAAATACATAATCATCAAAGGTATAGTGTTTTCAATAAATAAATTAAATATAAGTCAATATATTGGAAGTAAATATACTCTTCATCTTCTGCCGAATTTGCTTCAAATGGTGGACACGTCTTCCTTGCTGACTGCTGCAGTTACTGAAATTGAAAACTCAGTACTTTTGAATTACCTCCACATGTATCCATATCACACACTAAACAAATTTCAATTTGGTGTGTGTGCAGTCGTTGAATAATCATCATGTCAGTTGTTATCTGCCTTTGTATTGTTTGATTAACCTCGACTACATTTACGTTGTCAGTAAGGTTTGAAATTAGTTGTTGTCGGCATCGAATAAGTTATTTGTTCCGAACAATTTAGTTACCTGCAAATTAATAATTACCGTGCATTCGTGCAAGTATTTTTATCACGGGAGATAACAATTTAACACACGTTCCTACATTCAATTGTTTACGCGCATTACCATCAACAACAATTATTGTTATATTAAGGTCAGTATCTCTTTCTCCTTGATCCACACAAGTCAGACAACATCGACATCATCAGCATCAGCATCTGGTCCACAGTCCAATTTTATTTGTATACATAAATACGGTCAGACACATCAGCCACACGTATCGAACAAAAAGTGTTACACTTTCAAGACTCAAGTTTATATTTTATTCGGAAACCGAGATAGAAATAAAACAGAAGATAATTAAACTCTGCTTTATTTGTTTACTCTTCGCATTTTAGCTGGGAAATTCAGTTTTCGTCAGAAACATTAATCGAAATACACAACAGTCATCAATTGACTCATTGTAATTACCGTCTCTCGTTTTTCCGCCATCTCATTTTATCATACTCAATCAACTAGTCAACAGTCACGGTAGTTCCTCGCAATAATTATTGTCTTCAGTGTCTCATTGTGATATTCAAATAGAGTTTGTGAACCCTCAAGTTAAAAATGTGGATGCCTAAGTACCCCAAGAATTGGCACGCCAACGGATACGGTTGGCACAATCTCGCCGCATTAGGATACGACAAAAATCCTGAGACGCAATCAACACACTCCGGAACATCATCTGGCTATGGTAGTCAACCAACTGGTGAGTTTCCCTTCGATTTGATGACTATAACAAATGACTCATTAACTAAACTTTGCATTTCATCATTTTAGGACAAAGCTTATCATATGGTTTCGCACCAGACATAGTCGCAGCGGCTACCGGTGGTGGACCCAGTAATGCACCAATGAACCCAACAGCCTACTCCAATCCCAGCATTGGATGGGTTAATCCTACTGCAGAAGTGGCAGAACCGTCACAAGTTTCGCAACAGGAAGTACCATGCGAAGCAATTCATGTGCCACTTGATCAAATACCAATTTACATCAATGTGAGTATAGTGAACAAGATACTCGAATCTGCGATTCCATTACCATATTGAAACGTCTTTGACTCCAACTTGGTCTCTCCATAATCCGTAAATGGAAATCTTTCCATCGATGCGGCAACATTGAATCATTGCCAATACAGACACGTTACATATATTATTTATTATGATAAATTGAATCGTACTTGATATCCGAATTTAAACAAAATCTACACTACCATAATCTAGGTCAGAGTGGCAGATTTATTTTAATCGACTATAATATAAATCATAAAACAGTTTTGGGAGCTTCAAAATCCCCCTAAATCAGTAGTTATCATCATCATTGTATTCGAGATATTAGGTTTGATATTCTGATCTATTTGCACGATACGCAACAAGTCTGTATCAATTAGCAATAAAATTCAAATTTAATTAGTAAGAGCACAACAACATGCATCATGAAGGGAACGACAATTCGATTTATTATGGGCTGCTTCCATATATGCAAAATTAATTAAAAAGCAAAACTAATATTATCACATAAACTGGATATTGTTCCATCGACACGTAACAGAATGTATTTAACATAAATTAAAAAACTGTTTCATATTCCGAATATGTCGGTTAGTTAATTGTTTCGCCGGACCTAAAATAAAGTGCGTACCAACACACAACTTTAGCGCAATACGAAAATATTTGAAAATGTTATAAAAGAAACCATCAGCAGTTGCCAACACAAAGAAACGCAGAAAATACACATTCACAGAGAACCTACCCATCTATTGATTAAATTCGTCTTAAAATACGACGTGGAATCGAATGGGTATACAAAAATATTTACACAAAGCCAGTAGTGTGGCAGAGATTAGTCGAATCTTCAGAGTTTTAGTTTTGCTGGCTTAGTTAATCTCCACGGTAGAGTTGAACAGTTTCTGTTTCATTCTAAATTCTCTGAATTGCTACGGTAATTATAATTAATAATTAAGTGGAATCCATTGGAGAATTAGTTCAGTTTGTTGCTAAAAATTTTGAAAACAAATTCAATATTGATTTCGTAGTGAGTCATTTGAGTGTTAGAAATGTAAATAAAACTTTCTCTGAGGCCATTTGGGTAAAAGAAAAGTATTTAATTTCAATATTCTTGATGATGTCATTGAAGAAAATTGTTGGAATTTAATTTAGCTGAGCCGCAAATAGCTAAAATTACGCTGGATTACTATAATATAGTACGCAGACAGACGCTACTATTCGATTTAATGGAT
Organism: Coboldia fuscipes; assembly: GCA_001014335.1. Lineage (NCBI taxonomy): Eukaryota > Metazoa > Arthropoda > Insecta > Diptera > Scatopsidae > Coboldia > Coboldia fuscipes. The sequence goes on from JXOR01001489.1 coordinate 29,856, forward strand.
TGCAGATGTGAATAAATTTCATTGAATTGTGTGACAATATTGCAATTCCCACGACAACCAGGCACGGCAATAAATTACTTGGCTATAGCTGCTCCTGACCTGAGAATGTATTGCCAATAAAGTGTTGTATCAAATGAATATCCGCGCTCTCCGAGATACACGATTTCTCTAAACCAGTAATAAAATTAATATCATTGTGGCATAACATTGCTGACCTTGATTCAGTATTTTTTTCGGTTTAGTTAACTTAATATGATGAATTCCATAAATTACGTATAATGAATAGACGCGGTTCCAATCGTTATTAAACGAAAACAAAGCATTTACTCGTTTTACGTTTAGTACTTTATCAATAATTCATTCATTAATTTCTCGTTGACTCACTACGATTTTAAAATTGTAAATATTGATAAGTGTTGTTCTGGTGCTTGGATCACAATATAATACTTTTAAAGTAGATAGCAATTTCCATTGATTTTTCTCAACATTATCTACTTCAGACTGATTGTTTTATCCAGCTGTCACATCAGCTGAACAATCATGGATGGGTTGCAGGTAACATTAAAATGGTATCCTATCATGGAGTGCACAAAGTCTAAATGAGAATGTAAATTATAGGGTTTCCTAAAAGGAGCTGGCAAACAGCTGTTCAATGCCGCCGGTGAAGCATTATTGGGTGCCGCATCAGAGGCACTGGGAAACATTGTGAATGAAGTGTTCATTAAGAAGGAGGCCGATGTGAAGAGAGTTCTTCCCAGTATTCAGAACATGAAGATTGTAAGTACGAGCAACGATTGAATCGTTCATGATTGATCCCTTGACAGTTATGGAACTTAATGGACTAAGGTGTGAAGGATGTGTAATCAATTCATTATCAATGCATTCTCATGAGACACGGGAGTGGTTCACATTCGAGACAAAGCATAATGAATTCTGTAACAAGGTCTTTCATATTGAATTAATTAGCTTAAAATGAGCACAACTTATTAACTGTGCGTTGTAGCATATCACCCTTCTATCTATTCTACATGGGAGCCATTATGGAATTCGCAATATTTTACCATATTGCTGAACAAACATGAGAATATTCAAATCATTAATCCAATATCAAGTATTACTATTCTTGATGTGTTCACCCTTCGGTTTTGGGGTGTGTTATCTGTTGATATCGCAACTAAATTTATCATTATATTGCTGGAACTTCGGGAATATTGATACAGTTTTCTATGAAATTTTGAACTAAGTGGAACGCATTGTTTAAGTTCTTGTATATCATTAGCTTTTAGTTAGAGAATATGTAACATTGAAATTTGGTGATAACAGTTGATAACCATTTCCCTTCAATTTTTTTAAAAAAGTTCAGTAGAACTATTAGATTATTATTTCTCATTTACAATTAAACATTTAGTGAATTACAATGCCTCAGACCGATGAACCTGAAATTAAAGAACAGATTTATAAAAGTGAAAAGATTTTACATCTTAATAAGAGTGCGTTAGTGAATTTCACCTACAGTCCTTTTATAGAGTTTGAGTTACAAAAACTTGGCTATCTGCCTAAAATAGACGATGAATATGATGGTGCAAAGTCACCGAATCAATGTTTAATGTCTAAAAATATAAAGAGTCCAAAATCATGGAAGAGACGTAAAACCTTTGACAATAAACCTATATTTAATGTATTAATATCCGACTGATTTACATGTGTTGTAATGTTGTTGATTAACTAACTGTGTTTTGAATATTATTTTAGCTCGGTGAAAAGAGCAGTGGCCTGAGATCTCATGGATCCGTACAAGATTTTTATGAAATTAGAAATCAGTGCTTAGCTCAGGGAACTTTATTTGAAGATCCAGATTTCCCAGCAGAGGATTCTTCACTAGTATTCTCACGTCGTCCAGATCGTCGATTTGAATGGTTACGCCCACATGAAATAGCCGAGGATCCACAATTCTTTGTTGAGGGTTACTCCCGTTTTGATGTGCAGCAAGGTGAACTTGGCGATTGCTGGTTGTTGGCTGCTGCCGCTGCTCTCACACAAGATTCAAAACTATTCTTCCGTGTGGTACCGGATGATAATAGTTTCACCGAAAATTATGCTGGAATATTCCACTTCAGATTCTGGCAGTATGGCAGATGGATTGATGTATGCGTAGATGATCGTCTACCTACATACCATGGTAAATTGGTATACATGTTTTCCACAGAGCACAATGAATTTTGGAGTGCCTTACTAGAGAAAGCCTATGCTAAGTAAGAAACAAAGTAAATCAGATTATTCACTTCAATATTTAGTTAACACCGTTTTTTTATTTTAGACTTCATGGTTCATACGAAGCACTTAAAGGAGGCACTACTTGTGAAGCTATGGAAGACTTCACTGGTGGTGTTACTGAAATGTACGATATTAAAGACGCACCACCAAATCTTTTTAATATTTTGCACAAAGGTTGTGAAAGGAGTTCCATGATGGGTTGCAGTTTGGAACCAGATCCAAACGTACTTGAAGCTGAAACACCGCAAGGATTAATTCGAGGTCATGCGTACACTATCACTAAGGTGGAATTAATGGATATTGTAACGCCTAATACTTCTGGAAAAATTCCAATGGTACGTTTAAGAAATCCTTGGGGCAATGAAGCAGAATGGAATGGTCCTTGGAGCGATCAGTAATAAATAAATCTTTATTATTTGATTGTGCAACTCTTACTTACTTCTATTATTTTAGGTCACCTGAATGGAGATTTATTCCGGAACATGTTAAAATGGATATTGGACTAACATTCGATACGGATGGAGAATTTTGGATGTCGTTCCGTGATTTTATGACACATTTTGATAGAGTGGAAATTTGCAATTTGAGTCCAGACTCTTTAAGTGAAGAACAAATTAATTGTGGTAAGAAGAAATGGGAGATGTCTGTGTTTGAAGGGGAATGGACAGCAGGAGCAACGGCTGGTGGTTGTCGTAATTACTTAGATACATTCTGGGCAAATCCACAATATGTGATTGATGTTGAAGATCCTGATCAGGGTGATAATGACGGTCTTTGTACGGTTATCATTGCTTTGATGCAGAAGAATCGCCGTTCAAGAAAGAATATGGGATCGGATTGTTTGACCATTGGATTTGCTATTTATCGCGTTACTGAACGCGATTTGTATCAAAAGCCTTTGAGAATGAATTTCTTTAAATATAATGCATCCGTCGCACGTTCACCAGCATTTATTAACTTGCGTGAAGTAATAATATCTTACTGTTAGATTTCAAGTGAGTTTAAATAATTACAATGATCTTTTTATGTTTTAGGTGAGTTGTCGTTTCAAGTTACCACCAGGTCACTATTTAATTGTACCTTCCACATTTGAACCGAATGAAGAGGGCGAGTTTTTAATTCGCGTTTTCTCCGAATGCAAGAATAACATGGAGTATGTTGATTATGAATAAGTTTTAAATTAAATGTTTATTTGTTATTGACGTTAAGTGACTTCACTGCTGGAAAATATTTAGCTTAGCGTAAATGAATGGCGATGAAAAGTGTTTTTATNAGTTTTTAATTCGCGTTTTCTCCGAATGCAAGAATAACATGGAGTATGTTGATTATGAATAAGTTTTAAATTAAATGTTTATTTGTTATTGACGTTAAGTGACTTCACTGCTGGAAAATATTTAGCTTAGCGTAAATGAATGGCGATGAAAAGTGTTTTTATTTTCCGCTGTTCAATACTGTTTCACCACTCTATATACTTATTAAATGTTATATTTAATAAATTGTAAGATATAAGGAAAAATGTTTTTCATCTTTCCTCTGTTTTATTTATCCAAGTTTTCCTATACAACTACAATTTATATATTAGCTTATAAATCACATAGTACATTACTACATTCGTATATCAAATTGATTTTTCGTTTTCATAATTATTAGTTGTAGACCATGATTGTATTGTTTATTGATACATTTGCTTTAAATTATTATTTGATTTTCTTATTAACACGTTAACATTATTTCTTGGAATATTAACTCACTGTTTCGATTTCAGGGAAAATGATCAAGAAGTTGGAATGGATAATATTGATACAAAGGTACGTTAACGGTTACTAATCAGCTAATTTAGTTGCAAATGTTTATAATGCTTATTGATGCTTTTTCTTATAACCACTACTATAACAATTAAATTTAGTTATTGATGCATTTATCTATTAGTTTATGGGTGGTGGTACAACGATTCGAGAACCGATTCAAGTGAGTGGCGTATTCGCTTCGATTTATTTATAGCTATCGCATATTATGACTGTTCAATAGCTGGTTTTCATCAATATAATTCCACTTTATTTTAGGTTGATGAAAATCCAGATGAAACAAAGGAGAACGCACAACGAGATGCAATGGAGAAGTTGTTCAAGAACATTGCTGGTGACGATTTGGAAGTGGATTGGATGGAACTTAAACAAATTTTGGATCATTCGATGAGAGATGGTACCTATCTAAGTGATTATTGGTTTATTTTATTAAATTCAAACTATGAAATGTTGATATATAACTTATTATTCGCATTGAGTGTGTGATTCGTTTGACAATGAGCTTTGTTTCTTATTGCTACAGCTAACATTGCATTTCGACTCTATGAAATCGTATATCATTTAGAAAATTAACAATGTTCATTGTAATATTCATTCGTAGACCTTCCAAAATCATTTTCGAATCAACAACTCATGTATACTAAAAACAATGCTACGATGAATGGTGTAGATGATGGCGGAGGAGGTGGTAACAATAGTCCGAACCTGTTGGCATTACTTTGTGGGCCTTTTTGTAAAGGTGAATTAGGTGATGCCATGGGTTTTAATGAACAAGAACAACCATTGAATAGCACAAATACTGAGATTCGTCATCAACCGGTTTCAGCGTCAGGTAAATTCATTTTAATTGTTTGACTCATTTGATTGTATCAGCAAGTGTTTTACTATTACGTCTATCCCTTAATGCTTGCTTTTAATATTGTGACGTTTTCATTTATTTGATGAGATATTTTGGATATAATCAATTTGAAATTGTAGTTATGGATAATGGGGGCTTCTCAAAGGATGTTTGTCGTTCAATGGTGGCTATGATGGATGTGGACGCATCCGGTAAATTGGGATTTGAAGAATTTCGTATATTGTTGACCGATATTGCTAAGTGGAAAGCAGAATTTAAAAAGCATGATGTTGAAGGAACTGGAACCTTGAGTGCGTTTGAATTGCGCGAGGCTTTAAATAACTCTGGTTACCATTTAAATAATAAGATTTTGAATGTTCTCACCCATCGTTATGGTAGTCGTGATGGTAAAATAGCATTTGATGATTTCATAATGTGTGCTGTTAAACTGAAAACAATGATTGGTAATGTTTATTTAATTAATATATTCAATTAACAATCGTTAGTTTTATTAATTACATGTTTCTATTTTAGATATATTCAAGGAACGTGATGTGGAAGGAACTAATAACGCCACTTTTAATATGGAAGATTGGCTTCAGAAGACCGTATATTCATAAACAAGTTCTTATTGTAATTCTATAAACGCTACACTTAATTATATTTATATGTACAACAAATCTAATATGAACATCAAATGAATTTACCTTTAATCAAATACCATATTCTCCACTATGTTTTTATTACATTTTAAAAACGTCTATTTTTTGCAATTTTAACGAACATTTTTAAATAACTAATGAAATGTTAAATTTTTGAATGGTTGAATTAAATAAAAGCATTACATTACAATATATTAGTTGACCTGTTCAATGTTTCAAAATTGTTGTTGTGTTAATTATCATTTGTATTGGTGAATGGATAATAAACCTAGGAAAAACTACAAGAGAATAACTGATTTTCTATAATCAAAAAATGTAGAATTTGGTGCAGAATTTCAAGGAATTTATACATCAATAAATGATTGCTTGCATTCAGGGATTATGGAGAAAATGTTCATTGACAATTTCAAACGTTATATAATTCTTGTAATATCAGTTGGGTGTCAATGTACCAGTTGGTATTAGGATTTGTAATTCCTACCATTTTCAAGAAAACTACCAGTATTACTACCAAATTTTCGTCATTTATAATAGTATTGATTATATTTGAATTATCGATTATTAAATGAATTGCATAAACACGAACGTAATTATTAAATAACTCACTAAGCTTTTAATATTTTGTATTTAACATTATTATTATAAAGTTAAATGTTCACTACTTTGTATTAATTTTTTTATCCTCCATTAAATTCAAATTGAATCAGTTATAATGAGTACAAAATTGATGTATTCCATGCTTTTTTTTTTGTGGTTTTATTAAAACTATTTTATTTGTATAAACATGTGAAATTAAGTCATCATTTAATACTAATTCATTATTGAACATTACTGATTTTGATACAGAATTTTACAACAATTCAATATACAAACCTACAGTGAGAAAAAAATGTATCAGTTCTAAATGTTATTTTACAGATGCCGTACCACATTTTTACATTAATAAAACTATTAATATAACCAGTTGCCAATGGGAATTACAGTGTTGGTTCCTTACTGTTAACCGATTGAAACTAATATTGCACTTCTCTTGTCCGAGAGTAAAAAGTGAGTATTTTGAGTTTTGGCAAACCAAAAATGTCAATATAACTAAATTTGGAATTGAATTTGATGTAAAAGGAGATGCCGAAAGTCACGGACTAAGCGAATCAAAGCCTAATCAATTTCTAATTCAATTCGATAAGAAGTTTAATATAAATTTGATTATGTGTTATGGTAATAATAGTTTTCATCTGAAATTAGACAGAATTGGACAACGA
>JXOR01000228.1:0-38382 GCA_001014335.1 Coboldia fuscipes
GCAATCCTCCCAGAAGAAGAAGAAGAAGAAGTTTGTTTATTATTTTTTGTGTTTTACCACACTTTTATTGTTTTGTGATTCAATACGAATAATTGATGTCCCAATCTCACCCACTACCAATGGTAGCCAGCAACTACTATAATTAATTATTGATTTTAATTAAATATCGTAATTGCATAGGAACCAATTGGATATACAATCGAATTGAATATTATTAATGATCCAGGTGATCAGATCTGTTAAACTAACGGAATCCGTTTGAATGTTTAATTTAGTTTGCAATCAACTGCATTTAATCATTGGAGAAAAACATAAAATTGTGCTCAGATTCTCTTTTTTTAAATATTCAGTATGAATAATCATACAAATCATTGCAATTTCAATTCATATTTGATATGGATATGCTTTTTTTATATTATTTCATGTGCATATTAATGTCATTGGAGATTTAATTCCCTCACTGCATTTTATCTCATACCATTGTAGGTGTATTTAAAAAAATCGTTTTTATTAATTCTGCATATGGTCAATTTCCCTGAAAACATAAAGCATATGTAATCGTATCAGCAAATCACCTTTTCACGCGATCCAATCCGTTGGCTCCACATTGGCTCCAAATCACCAAGGCTCAATGTGCTTTTGTTCCAATGTGGTTGGCATACTTCATTCTCTCTTTCACGTTTTCCAACCATTTATCCATTGAACTAAAGTGTTCATTATTTGTTGAATTCTTTAGCCATTGTTCACAATCGATATTCATCAATTTTTCATAAGTTTTTCATGTGAATAATAATCGTTGTGTGTTTGTGTGTATTCTCAAAACGCAATCAAATAGAAATAGTCCACCACTCATGGAAATAAAAAATTAAATTATATGAATAATGTTTTCCTTGAAAAGAGAACACAACAAAAAACACTTCTCGTATTTTCTTTGACTCGAAAACTTTTATTTTTTAGTATTCTTCTTTTGAATTTTCTTTTATTTCTCTCTGACCCTTTGATGAAACGGTCAAACTATTATGTTTTTATGTTCCCATTAAATGTAGAACAATTGATTAATATTTAATTTCACTCCATGGCATTTTGGTTCAGTATATTCACAGCTCCAATAATATACGATGATACTTTGGAAAAGTTGGAAAATATACACACATATGATAATGGCTTTGTGACCAAGGATAAAACCTTCTGTTCAATTTAACCACACATTTATGGTGTATGTATAATAGTTAGTTCATTTATATTTAAAACAATATTGTCCAGCGACGCGATACAGGTGTTCTATTGAAGTACAAACATCATTATTCCATTTCTATTCATTAATTTTGTATCATTCGAAAACGCATAATAGAACAGTTTTCTTTCTTTTCTTTTTTTTTTTTTTTCGTTCCTCAATTCAGTTGAAATGTATCGTATGTTTAACTAACTTAACATTTTTGTAGATTCACAGAAAAAGTTAAAAAGTTTTGTTTTTATTAAAGAGTCATTCCGCCCGTCTGTTATCACATTCTACAATAAAGCTGGGCAACGACACTTTTCAATCTTTCTGAACGATATGGAAATTTCATTCAAATAAATCATATTTTTTTTCTGTGTATAATAAATAAGCCATTTATGCAGCATACCTGTCATACAGCTCATCATTTATGTGTATTTGCGCATTCAGACACCAGAAATAGAAGAATTACGAAATATACACTCTTTTTAATGCTCCAATTGAAAAGGTTTGATGCCATCCTGCAATTCTCTTCATTTTATCCATTCAGTTCAATTCCTCTGTGCCATGTTCCAATGGGGGGGATTCCTTTTGAAACGAAATCCATGAATGATTTGGATCCGCTAGATTTGGATAATCATGAAACATAAATTTGAATGCCTAGAATCTGCATTTTATTTGTCGGCCATATAAAAGCAAAAGAATTACTTCATTTCTATTTTTTTTATTTCTCATATTCATCTAGTTTACCTGCGAATTATTTGCAGAAAACAGCCGTTGAAAAGTGGAAAAAAAAAACGGTTGGAAAGTTTTTCTCTTTCACTTACGAGAAATTCGTGAGTAACGAACGCAATTGTATATTCAACTATGGCGAATGTTTATAACGTGAGTATCTAGAAATTATATTTGATATATACAAAGGATATTTACATATCCACTCCAGTGTAATTCTATTTCATTTCTCTGCTAGCATTACGAAAGACTGCAACATTTGGCCATTCTATTAAAAATGCATAAACCAAACAAGTCAAAATGATACTGGAAGGTATTCGATGCTGTAACAAATACATATGGTTTCTAATGGTTGATTTCAAAGTCATTTTTCTTACCAAAGACTTTTTCTGATTTTCTATTTCCTTTCTTTTTTTTTCCCTCTCTGTGTTACTATGGTTGAGTATTCACTCTTCCTGAATCCGGTTACACTCTTCCGAATGGGAATGAACAACTTTATTTTTCCCATCTAATAACGTATACGAAAATGGGTGGCATCAAATTCAAAAACGTACATCTTATGTTTCTAGTTTACATCATTCATATGGGTCCTGGTATGAACGTGTTGTCCCATCTAAATTTTTTTTTTCCGTTTCTAAAGTTTCATACTTTCTCTGAGGGGATACGATGGATCTATCACGTTATAATCATACATATTGCATTCAAATTACCAAGTCATAGATGTTAAGTTATCGTTTCCCAAATAGTGTGACAGTCAAAGACTGTGGAATGGGAATTTTTGTGCCAAATAGTAAATGTCCTGTTACATGTCGATATGCTTATGTTATCTATTGATATGCAACATAAAACGAAAAATGTTATAATAGAGATGTTGTATATTTAATTTTCAATTTATCTCTACCGCCGTTACAGTATTCGATAGATTCAACTCTTTATTCGTCATATGGTAAAGTAATAGATATTCAAATACACTAGACTCGATTGCAATTTCATGTTAAACCATCATCAGGTAAAATATTTTATTTTCTTCATTTCTTTTTTTAAGAGAATGAGGTGGAGAGGTGGAGAGGTGGTAATAATATTTCATGTAAATAAATATTTTCATTCAATCTGAATACCATCCCGGTCTCATCTGAATCGATAGAAACAGAGTAATGGATCAATTCAATACGGTTCTGAATTAATTTTCAATGAATTATTTTGATATGAAATCTACACAGAGCTCGTGGTGAGGTAGTGAATGTTTATCCATTCCCATAATCTATGTAACCGCCAATGAAAGGTAATGGATAAATAAAAATACTAGAATAGTTATTTTTCCATTCAATAATCTGTTTACGAATGGATATCGAATTCATTTAATTTTATGGATTCCGGAATATCACTTTTTTTTCTATCGCTAACAGTTTTTCAATAAAAATCGATATTAGGAATTACATATTTATGGTTATGCGAAAATATACGATGCAATTCTTAAAACATGAAACGATGATGATGATGGATATAACATCCATCAATGATTGGAAAAAGAGTAACAAATAGTAATCCAATTAAATGAATGGATGTAGTTAATAGTGAGATGATAACTTTAAATCCTTCAGCTTCGATAAATATGATTCACTATCATGTTTTAGGTCAAAACTGAATGTTTGTGTGTGTATGCTTTTAAAAGATTTCATTTTACTGTTTTGTAATCAACTTGATTTCAAGAAATCCACTTAATGGTTTCATTTTATATAATTTTCATCTCCAAAAAGGAACAGCCACCTTATGGCAGACAAGTACAATAAGTAAGATGATATTAAAAAAGTTTCTGTTCAGTAGTTTTCTTGAATGCAACTTTTATAATGAAGGTGCGAGATACTTTGTGCAACAGACAGTATCCATGATGATGATGATTACTTAGTGGTCGAGTTAAATGTTCTTAATAAGTACAATAAAGTATTGTGTTACCAGATGAAAACCGTTGATGATTAGATAAATAAAAATACTAATAAAGTGACAAACCAGTAAAACAGAAAATAAAAAAAAAAAAAAAAAATGAAAATATAAAAGTTATGACTGCGCCATCATGGAATGTGGTAATAAGAAAACATTCAGAGAAGAAAAATTCCATCTGTTCACAACGACTATTTGATTGCTCTTTAGTAACAGCATGTAAGCAAATTAAATGAAATTTTCCTTCAAATCTGATTTCCAGCAGAAAATTTTTACTTTCGCCGAGAAGAAGTTTTTCTTTTTTGGCATCCTGCTGACTTTTATTAACAACAATATCATTTTTCTCATGAATAACCAATAAAAATCAATGGGAAAACTAAATTGAATCACCCGTTGACCAATGAACAAATGATAATCGTTATACTGATCATTGATTTTTATTTTTATGTTGCAATAACATTTATGTAAAGAATTGAGAAACAAAAAATGTTCAATTGATTTTTCATTGCTTCATTCATATTGTAATGCCATTTAGATCTTTTTGAATTTCCCAATTTTATACACTTCAATATAACTAGTCAAATGTCAAAAGGTTCAGGATCATCCTGAAATTTCTGTTTCAATATCCTCATGATCAGATTTTCCATTTTCATTTAATTTGATACATAAAATATTTTGAATGTTCGTTTGATCATATGTGAAGTATTTTATTTCGGTGAAATTGAAAACCGAAAAACAACAGGAACTATCTCTTTACTGTTATTTTAATGGAAACGAGTCAAATTCTATTTTCGAATTTACGACAGTAATTGAGTAACCGCAAATACGTGTTTTGTACCTTTCTGGATTTGATTTTTCTTTTAAAAATTCTCTGGCAATGACATTCAAATAATCGTTAACGATTGAAATTCTTGAGAAAACCGCATAAAAGAGATACTAAATCCTTATTCAATTATATCATTCTGTTGGTTCAATGTGTCATTTAAAATGTATTTCAATTGATTTGAAATTCAAAGGAGACTAAAGAATGACCATGAGTTTACGATGGACGGTCACAATTAACAATTATTGGTTCAATCTACTGGAAATCTACTAAAATTCTTAAACCACCGATAAATGTCAATGACTAAACGCAGATTAAGGATTTACCTCTCTAGCAAGTCGATTAAGAATTCAAATTACTAATTGATGGCAGTTGAAAACGTCTAACCAGAGCTTATGGTATTTCTGTCATACTGTTGTTATCCGACCACCACTACTGTCGTAGAAAGCGCAGGGGTGCAAACCGTGAAGAGCATCAATGCTATGGAAAAACTTACAAACAGTTCTAAAAAGGAATTTCCCAAAATCGAAACAAATGTTAAGCGCATGCGTTATATTTATGTTTCCATCGCCATATTGGGAGCAATTTAGAAAGAGAGAAAAATAAACGAACAGAAAAAAAAAACCGATTGTTTTCAGGCTACAATGTATTCGCATATCTTATACAAATATAACATAGGATACATTATCAAAACGAACTGAAACCATTTTTCTCAAAATAATCAGAATAAGAAAAACAGAAAAAAATTCTACTACACAACTAGGCAACATAAAACAAAATAACATACAAGTGGCTGATTTTAATTAACTTAAAATTCATTACCTGGTGAACAGAATAATTGAATAATTCTAGTTAAACCAATAAATTAGTGCATTCACGTGTGAAAATGTTTTTAGATTCAATTCATCTATTCAATTAAAGTAGAAATCGTATTTTATATTGAGAATAATAAAAAAGGAAGTTTTTGAAGTGGCAAAGGAAGAAAATTTTTTGGCTTTTCTTTATCATTGGGAAAATATTTTATGATTTTTTTGGTTACATTTTCATCGGAGTTCGACACCGTCATCGGCAGTCTCTGTTAAATTGTTTATCAGTTTTATTTAGACGAGTGTATTCATCCAGTTGAAACGGAGTATTAAAAGTGTCAAAGGATCCAAATAATTGAATAATCAATAATCGACACAAAAAAACAGTTGATTAGTTAACAATCTATGAATTTTCTACATGAGTATAAGTATCCAAATAATGAATGAATTCGATAGTGCATTGATTAATACTTAAGGGACACAGTGATTGTATTGTTTTGTGTTTGACGGGCGTACAGTGGCTGGTGGAGAGGTAATCTCACTCCCTCCCCCCGTGTTCTTAGTGTAAAGCTGTGAGAACTGAAATTTTTGTACAGTGTATCTTGAGCATACATTCATAGCAGTTTTTCAACTTTCAATTAAATACTCAGGTGTGTGTGTATGGGCACGTCATCATCATCTAATATTATTCCGTGTCTATGGAAAATCCATAATTTTCTTTCATATATCAACACAACTAATGTGTAAAAATTCATTATAAACGTGTCCAGTGTAATAGTGTTTGTGTATAGTTATTGTCACACTGAACATTATCATCGACCAGAACAAATTCATTGACATTTTGGGACGATATTTTGTCCCCATGGAAAAAAAGTAAACCGTAAACTTTAACAACATTCATCGTTTCAGTTTTCTTCACGAATATAACTTTTTATTCGGCTGCTATTATATCCATTACTTGTTTTATTTCATTTTTTGTTTTTCTCGTTACTACGCCACTCTTTAATGTGTAAAGCTCACCTCATCGGCATTCACATGCCAAGTCAATGGTATACCAACTATAGAGAAAACTAATATCGTATTATATATTTTCATACCTGTAAAAGGGGGGTTGACGTTGATGAAAAACCAAACCAACGGGACTTGGAAAAATATAACCAGCAGCCATTATATTGAAAACCATACTATAATAGGTGAAAAACTCATTTTCCTTCATTTTGGTATTGAAGAAGAAACATTACCATCCAAATAGAAACAGTTGCCGTGAATTGGATTCTCTATAAGCAAGTGGCCCACAACACATGTCAGTTTAATAACACCCAGTTTTCTTTCGTTTCTCTTTCTTTCTATTTTTTTTGTTGTTGTTGCGGTGGTGATAAATTTCGATCAAACAAATACCGAATGCCACATAGAGACGCAATAGAAATAATTTTCATTGAATTTCGAGTTAAAATAAAATAAAAAGTAAAAGAAAAGAAAAACGTAGAAACGAAATAATAAAACCCCAAATACCAGTTCTATTTAGGGGTAATTTTATATAATTGTTCAATTTTAATGAGTATTCATCGAATTGTTTCGAGTAGAGTGGAACACTTTAGTTCAATGATTATTAGTCTAAAAATACAGTGAAATAAACCGACTAAACTAATCACGATATAATTATAATTTCTACAGAAGGTAGATGTTAAAAGGACACGAGTTTTCGATTGATATTAATGCTATTTATTGGGAAAAAATATCATCGTTAATGAGTGATTAAAAGTTTATCGATTTTCAATGAATTCTATATTCGTTTTCATTTAAAAATACAAAAAATTTGTCAGTTAAAAATAAAACAATTTATTAAAAGTGTGAGAGAGTGAGAGTGAAATCACAGGTGAAACTGTTGATAGGACTCGTAGGTTGTTTAATAAGACGCCTATTTGTGTAATAAAATTTATTTCTAACAATCAAGGTAATCATATATATAACAATGATGACTTTAATTAGTACCAAATTGTTAGTAATCATAAAATGGACATGGCACCAACAGTAACTGTTAGTCATTAAGTGTTAGAAGAAACAGATGGAAAAGAAGTAAAACATTTTGTTAAATGTGACCCAAATAATATCTTAAAACTAATCACAATTACATATCATAAATACATATCAATTGTTATTAGCTCCACTGTGGTAATATTAACAGGAGCATAAATTTTATTTAAGTAACTAACTCATTTTGTACCAAATAAAGGAACAAAATCAGAATTACGGAGTCATTAAGGTATCGTTAATGGTGTAATCACCGTTAGTTAATAAGGAGAAACCAAACATATCATAAGATAAACGTTATAATCAAAGTAACGTTTATTCGCCTTTACGTTTTAATATCATAGAAAACATATCATCTACACATCAACTAAGTTAAGTTTAACCTGAATATAAAAATCGAAGACAAAAGGAGAGTGTGGAGAGTTCAATAAACTTAAGGAACTGTTCAACAAAAGCCAATATAATTGTGTGAATCCGTCTATTGCGTTAACGGACCACACAATCTACTTAACCCGAATTGTAAGTATTAACAATCTGATTCAATTTATTTTGAAATGTGAATTTAATTCGTTCTATTTCAATTCAATTTAAATTACATCCGAATATGATTTTATTAATTTCGTTTAATAAGAATGAACTTATAAATTACCTTATTAAAGCATAAAAATTATTAAATGTATTCACTTAAAATTCGATTTATTCATAAACGATGGCGATTCATTGAGTGAAATATAAAATTCCAGACAATTTGATAAGCAACTCTGAATACCAACGACATGTGTGCTTAATAAAAACAGCGACAAAATACCGGTTCAATTATAGAGAATCCGGTCAGAGAAGGACTCACATTTTGTTTGCTATAATTTGAATATTTCCCGGTCAAATAGAACGCGAAACCACAAGGAATTAACAGGAAGTTCTTATTGAATTTTCTGCTTTATTATTTCTTCAATTCTCTTATTCTTTGTATTCCGAATAAAAAGAACATGGGAAGTCAATCGAAAAATAAACGTGATAGAGGATCGGCTCACAATAATGAACACACGGTTAATCATAAGGACAGGTGTTTTATTATTATTTATTCACTACGTTTATAAGGTGTATCTAAACGATAACACGTTCAGTTGTCTTCTTCATCTTTGGCTTAATATTTTCAATGGACCTCCAAGTACATGAACATAAACAGATGATGAGGTTTTTTTTGGTTTTTATTTATCGCTGTTCTGTTTTGCTGTTGCTTTTTTCATTCTTCTTTATGTCTATCTAATACCAACGCTATACCAAAATATCTGCAGGTATCAGTCAAGAGTGAAAGAGAGATCATCTTCTTATACTATATCCAAACCTTTTGAATAATTTCACTTGATTACTATGGATTTATAAAGTTGGTTCACCGTTTAAGACTTATCCATCAAATGAAAACACTGGTAGCATATCTTTTATCCAGTTGCTTGTTATATTCATCATCAAAATTATTATAACTGTTGGTGTATCATTATTATCTCATACTTGAACGGCACGAGATCATTTGTCATGATAGTAATAGTAATACGTGCCAACAGTAATCATAATGTCTTATAAAATATCAGAATAGAATTATTTTATATAAGTCGTTGCCTATTGTAACGTTGGCAGCAAATAACATTCGCGTATCAAATCAGTGAAAATTGATGGAATTCCTTTACAATGGCTGTTGGAATTTCTTCTGTTGCGCAATCCTTCATACCATTCTGGCGTAAATAATCTCGTGTATAATGAAAATTCTTAACTTTGAAGTAATCAGTCACAAGAAATTGATTTCAACATTCTTCAATGTGTATTGAGAGGTCAACAATATCAACCATCTATGCTGATTAAATAAAAAGAAATGGACGAATAAAAACTGTCTCAACATCATCTTTTAATGAATAATAAATCAAACTTGGAAACTCAATAGTCCCAGTCCATAACGATTTACCATCATTAAACATCTCAGTACAATTCGTTTATTGAAAACGGAACTCTTGGTGTATTCGTATCACTGTATCAGTAACATCGTCAACACTACGTGTATTTAGTATGATGAGTTTTACATACACTTTTTTCTTTATTCTTTTTAATTTTAATGTGCTCTGGTATACTTGTGGTGTCAACATCCGTGTGTTATTATTTTCACATTTTCCACTTTTCTATGGTTGGAAAATGTTTCGAGTGGCCAGCATGTCTAGAGAGTCACCCCACAAGTTACAATTTTCCGTATACTTTATCATATCAAATCCTCGTTTCACACCGTTCATCGTCTCTCTGTATCTGATTCTATTGATAACATAGTACCATATACATTCATTCCATCAGTGACAGTCATGAGCATGTGCTGTATGCGAATTTAACCGAATGGAAACATCAGAAAACGGTCTTGTTTAGAAAATTTCCAAAACAACTACGGTAAATAATTCATTTGAACTGATGATGATGAAAAATACCCCCATTGGTATCGAAGGGAGAGAGTGAGAGAGAGACTAAACCATTCGGTAACACGCTGTTATACCTGTGTAACTGATTCACTGATAAAGTTATCAGTTGGCGCAGATCGTTGATTTAACGTTTATCCCAATGTATGTACAAATAGTCGAACGATTTAGTACGTAGAGGGATGATGGTAATTATCTTGTTTCATCTCTATTTGAACGTGAAACATTTTATATATAAAATATTCATGAAAGCAGATGGTTTCGATAAAGCTACAGTTTTTCACATAAAACAATATGTTTATTTACTCATCAATATGACGGTGTGATAAAAATTTACCTGTAAATGGTATTTCGTTTAAATAAAAGAAGTCAAATTTTCATTCGTCGCTTTGGCTTCGTTACCGAAACGCATTGAAACGTTAATTTTTATTCTTTACGTTTGTACCTAAGCGAATGAATTTTATCGTCATTTATTTTATATTTTAAACATAAGTAACGTTGTATTAAACATTTATGGTTAGTAACATTTTGTATGTATATTCAATCTACCTGTGGTAATAAGGTGAAATTAAAAACAACACCAACTGAGTAAATTTTATTTACAAAAAAAAAAAAAAAATACATGAACTCACTACACCTTCCGCTATAGTTCCGTTTATTGTTTGTACGGTTTCTATGAAGTCTCGTTTCTATGTATCATATAGTAGTTGGTCTGGTTATATTGAATATTAAAATTATTTCGTGGGCATACATGTGTTTCTTCAGCTATTGACTAATAAAACCCGAATGCATATACAATATTTTGTATGCGGCATATAATACCCATTAAAAATTATTATTTCACGCTAATGTACTTGGGAGGCCCAGCATTAAACACTCTCATTGTTCGTGTTTGTATGTACGGATAATTGTAGTTGAACTATAGGTATATTCGTATTAAAAAAGTTGTGTGGCCGAGCGCGTTTATTTACGCGGTAGCTTTGACTCAGGCCTACACAATCAACACAGACTCTGAACATTGGCTAATGAATTTATGGTAATGTATTTCAATGAAAATCAACGTGAATTTCGATCTACATAATCCCAAAACTGAAATTTACACGAACGATTTTTGTTAATTTTCACGTCTAAAAAGCTGAGCGTCAGTCTGGCACAACTTCTGTGGCTACACAGCTGTGTGGGATACCGTACGTTTTACAGCGTTTGTAAGCATTCAAAGAGACCAGCATAAAATCGCAAGCAGTTCTCAAAATACACAGGAAGTTCATGGCGGAACAGCTTGAAACTGAATTGAAACGATTCTGTTGGTTCAGTCTATTGTCAGCTGCCGAGTCATTGACAACAATTTAAACCCAAAATAACGAAAAAAAAATTTAAAAAAAAAAATTAAATTAAATTTTTCTTTCATTTCTCTATTTCACAACCACAAGTGAATATATAAAATATAAAAATTTATTTCAACTCGTTTAAATCGGTTTAATAACATAAATTGAAATTAATTCTATTCTAAGTAAGTAGTTTGAAAACTATACGCGATTTTTAAAACTAAAATCATTTTTAGTAATCAAGAATCTATAGTGAATTCAAAATAATTGATATTAATTGTGTGATTATCGGTTTTTTGTCGAGTTCTAAGGAAAAGAATTACGAAATAATTACAATTGCAGTGTTTTGTATTAAGTGGAAAGCCTTAAAATAAATTTTTAATTCAAGAAGAAAAAAGGAATTTAAAGTGTACAAAAGCCGAATAAAATTCAAGAAAACGGAAATCTCATATATTCATTTGGGAATAACGGATATTAAATCTTAAGTGGTACTAAACGTGTTACAATCATTTTACATTTTAAAAGAAAATAGTCAAAGTTTAAGTAATATAAAAGAAGAAGCGAAGCAAAAAAAAAATAAGAAAATAAGAAAAATTATTAGAAAGGATTAAGTTTTAACAACCAAAATAAAACGGTGATTTCAAGAATAAAAAATAAACATTACAATTAATTAACAAGAAAGCTAGTTTTCTTTCCAAGTGAATTTTCTTATTTAATTTGAAGTGGTGATTTCATAATTGTGAATGGTAATAAAATTATGTGAATTAATCTAAAATAAAATAAAAAAAAAAGAAAAAAAATAGCAATTAAGGAATATAACAATAGAGGAATAACTCTATCCAAATCATATGAAGCGTATGAAATTTAATTCTCTAATTGCACAGATTGTAATTGCATTTTAAGTCCATAAGGTGTTTAATGAGAGAAGATAACCGTTCATTAAATAAAATACGAAATAATAAGCATTATTGTGATCGAAATACATAAATATGTTATTTTTGTTCTCTACTTTAAGCATTTAAAAATTAAAAAAAAAAAAAGAAAAACAAGAAATATATCGAACTTGACAGCACAAAAAATTAATTTAAAACTTAAATGAATGAAAACATTTAAATGTCGACCATACACGTTAATTTGATAAGGAATTGAAAGTAATCATAACAAAAATAAAGAAAAACAAAACCAAAACCACATAAAGAAGAAAACAATAAGAAAAAACCAAAAGTAAAATATAAGAGTTCTCATTATCGTAATTGAATGCTGTTTAATTGAAATTTAAAATATAAATTAAAAAATTCTAATTAGAATAAATACCTGCAATATTTGTTATTCAACAAGAAAAAAAAAACCACGGAATTTATTCTCTTTTTTTTTTATAATAAACCTCAACTGTATAATCAATTTGTATTTAATAAACAAGTGCGAATTATTGTGTGGAATTGAACTAAACAAAAGAATTTTAAAGAAGTGAAAAGCTATTGATGAATTTGTTTAATTGGTGATTTCATAATTATATCATTTCTGGCAATTGGAATTGATAAAAATATAGAAACAATTGAAGAAAAATAAAATTCACTAATTACCGATATTATAGCTAGTGGTGCATTTTTCAAGAAATACCAATTTATAATTGGAATTGTGTTGATAATCGCGATATTTTTATCAAAGTCATTTACCAAATTTTCGCTATAGTTTAACTTCAAACTATATGGAATTGTAATATTTAACGATTAACTACTTATTGTGTGTGATTGTTATTTATTTTCCCCCTCTTCTCTCCATCAACTTATTACATTGCAACGAAGAATCCAAAGTGTATTTTTATTCATTCTTATTAAACAAAAGGTGAAGAATTTTATTTCATTTTTGAACATAATGGAGTATTTAATTTAAAATTTTAATTTAAAACTTGACTGCCATTACTCAGTGTATTTAACTACCGTGGAAATAATAAAATAAAAAAAAAAAACAAAACAGAACTACAACAACAAATTCTCTATCTAGAATTAACTGAAACAAAAATTTATATTTTCTTGTATGGGAATAGTTGAATATGTTCTTTATAATTGTGCTTTTGCTTCATATTTCTTTTTTTTTATTATTTCGGCTATAACCGCAATCTTTCATGATCCACAAAAAAAAGAACACACCTGAACTACTACGGAACTGAATTAAAAACCAAAAGAAACAAAAAACCAAAAACACCTTCATTACAGACTTAAGTCAGTGGTAGTGTACACAAATTCACTTGATCGTATTATGCCAAACGATAGAATAATAAAATTTTTTGTTATTCACGTTTATTTCTAATTTTTATTTCTTCTTGTTGGTCGAATATTACAATCAAAATACTGAAAATGTGTAAACCTTTAATATTACTATTGCTTCTATTACATTGGATTCATTCAAATCGTAAATAACAGAAGAAACGTTACTGTGAAAATAAAAATTAAATTCATAATTTTCTTTGTTAGTTTTATTTTATTTTTCTTACCTTTATTCATATTAAAGGTAAATTGTGTGTTTATGTACGCAACCAAAGGCGAGAGATATCAAACGTAAACCGTTCAAGTGTATTTTTTTTTCCATTTGAGTTTGAATTAAAACAACAGAAATTGATATAATATACCGTAGACAGTTTTTCTTAATTAGGTAAACGAACAAACATTAATAACAAAAAAAAGAAGGTGAAAATAACATTAAAACACATAGAGACAGAAGACATCAGAAGAGAAATATATGGCTAAATAATGTGGTGCTTGTTGTGGGCCTCCCAAATAAAAACAAAAAAAAAACCAAACCAACGAAAATCGATGGCACTGAAGCCAAAAGAGAGAAGAGACTCTGTATTATTGCTTATTACGGTTGATCAAATATTATGCTTTTTTACCATATTTACTGATTTAATATGTGCACATTATTATAATATGGGCATTATTATTAAAACTAAAATATGTATTTCGCGTAGGACTTTACATCGCATACATAAAAGCGCTATACGATGAACGTAATTCATCTAAACTTGATCTGGCTTTCGGGTTTCTTCTCACACTGAATTTGCTCTCTAAATACAACAGCATCATGTTCCAAATTATGAATTAAAAGTTTCTTTAATTCCATTCAGTTAAACGTTAAATTCGTATGAATCAACAACAGCAACAGCAACAACAACAACAAATAAAATATAAGTCTACAAGAGTAAATTGTAATGGAAACAAGTTTACTTGTACACATTAAACAGCTGCCTGTACGTCTCTTGTATTCATAATTCTGTTGTCTTTTGATAAATAGAGCGATATTTACGTGAACTTAAGAAATGCTTAAGATCCGAGACCACTATAATGACGTTGTTGTATAATCAAATGTGAACTGAACAATAATGATGATGGTGCAAAGTTTATTTAAACATTTTCTTTTCATAAATTTCAAGGTGTTTTCCATTTATTGGTTTACTTCTTTCTACAAAAGTCTGTAAAACGGAATAAATTCCTTAAAATGCAATCAATTGATTTATTATGGATTATATCGACATCTTATTATCGATAACTTTTCATTTCTATTTTATAAAATCCGCTTATCAGTCAGGTGTTTTACATCATATTCATCTCCTCCACATTGAGGTAATAGAAAAACAAAAACACAAAAAGAAAAGTACTTGATTTATGTCATTCAATTGATGAGAATAACAAAACAAACATACATTTTAGACGTTTACATTCAATAAATTAAGTGATATGATATAACCAACTACGATGAAAATGAATTAATAGCCAATGTTAGTTTAAAATTCATTGATTACCACCGATCAATAATTACCGATTCAGTTGAATGATTGAATTTAAAAACAAAAAAAAAAACTGTTCAACATTGAATATTGTGTCCTTCGTATTGAATCGAGTCTACACCGTTATTACAATATCGATTTACCTGAAGTGTTTGTATGTAAATTCAATAGAGGGTGAGAGAGAAAATAATTCAAACAAACACACGATGTATTTCTATGTACAAACAAAACTTTATGTACTGATGTTTATTGTTGCCATTAAATATAATACTCGAAATCAACTGCCTTACACTTTCATTATATTCAAAGTGATTTTTTTGTTTGATACAAACACTTTTTAAATGTGTAACAGTTATATTTTTTCACAGTTTGAAATTCAAACATTACATTTAGTGCATTAACTAATATAAAACGTATACTTGTGATACATATTTAACACCTACAGTGAAATATCAATGGTATGAAAACATTAATATTGAATCGATTACTTTGTATGCGAATAATGTATGAATCTCTCTCCCCCATTTTTATTGTTGTTGTAATAAATTACTATCGGTCATTGTATCTTAACTGGTGGGCTTATGAAATTATTTTTTTTTTGTCATCAAAGGCCAAAATACAATGTCTCTGTGTCTCTCATGCAATGCAGCAATGCGATATGCGTAAAAGCACGTCAAGTTCGCGAATATGTGTAAATTATTTTCAATGATTCTCATACGAATAACAATTGTTTCATATAAAAAATTGCAAATAAATGAATTTGAATAAAAAAAAAATTTCATATTTCTGTTTTTATTGCACCAATTTGAAATAATGACAATAAAAGAGATATCCACCTTTTGTGTGAATCATTTTCCTTATGTGTTTCACCCTACAATTTAGTGATATTAAAAACAATCTCACGTATGGCTGAATACCATTTTAATCATAAGCGAAATTATTTTTTTTTAATTTTTAATACGTAACATAACGTCCATTATGTTCTGTTTGCTTCTCATATTTCTTATTATGCATCAGTCATTTGGAAAGTAATCGAATGTTATTTTTTTTTGTAATGTAAATTATGGTGACGATATGATCGCAATAAACAGACGATGGAAAGAAGAATAAAAACATTAATTGTGGCATTCAATGTTTGAATTATTAACAGACAATCAATATACTCTTATAAAGAAGAAATATGGAATTATTAAAATGACAGCAGCGGCAAAAGAGAGATATACAATTCTTAAACATTCACTGTTCGTTGTATTGACAACGAATTGTATTACTCTTGTTATTTGCAAAAACAAATAATTGAATATTTAACAAGAAGAATAAAAATATAAAATTAAAACAATGGTATCTATTGTACCATTTTCACCAGTTGTTATTAGTAATTGCATACATCATAATTAAATTAGTAATATTTGTTTGATATGGTACGTTTAACGAAAGGAAAAACAAAAACTTAACTCGTTATTATGTAGTCAGACCGCATTTAAATGTATAACAGAAACAGCAAAAGTGTTGTCGATAATAAAACATAAAAACATGACGGATTGATTTACAGACTGTACAGAGATTCATGTCTGCATTATTATTATAGTTCAATATTGATCCGGTCGACTGAGATAAACCAGATGGAATGATTATATAGATTCTTCATTATCTAATTACCACCTTATATGTTACCGCCGTCTTAAGAGTATAATTATCATCCGTTTATTTCTTACACAACATTACCGCAATTTTTATTTCCATATAATAACAAAATGCCTCTTTATATTGGTGTGAAATATACCAAATTGGTTATTTTCAACTACTGTTTACCAATTGCGATACGATACGTTGTCGGTTTTAATTTATAAAGAAACAAAAAAAAATGTGTAATACAGAATCAGTGTTTACCTGAACGTAATCCAGAAATTAATTTTCATATTCCGACCAGAAATCCAGATGAAAATGATCAAAATATATTTTAAAGATTACGAAATTACAAAAAAAGAATAAGTGAATCAGTTATTCTGTGTACCATATTCATTAGGTAATAATTAAATAATGTTTCTTTAATTTGAAATCAACACAAATAATGATAATTTACTTGGCCAAGTGTTTACCAAAATTCAATATGTGCCATATTGAACTCTTTTCGCATCAACTCATATTTAATTCAAATATTAATGAGAAATTACAAAATGTCTTGAATCTTCTTCCATTCGCATAGCATTACAATTTAACTTTTATTTGTGATTGAAATCAAAAGTAATTCTTATGAAAGAAATATGTTTTAATAGAAAACAATTTTTAATTCCATAATTATGTTGTAGTCTCTATACCTTCTGTGAGATAGACAGATAAATTTTATTTCTTTAGCAAAAAGAATCTCTCTCCATTATTTTCAAAATCTTTAAGACGTTTTCCGTGTACCAAATGAATTTATTTTAGAATAAGAATCGTGATCGTTGAGACTATAATGATTTTCTTCTAATCCTCATCCAAAAGAGCCAAACAAACGAATTGAACAATAATAAACTTTGAGAAATAATTGCATAGTAAATAATGTTTAAGAACATGAGAGTAAACCTAACAATTACAAACAACATTTATTTTATGTTGAATCACTTGTATTCATTCCAAATTAGATTGTATGGCCGAAAAAAAAAAAAAAAAAATACGATTCTAAAAGTGATTTTAATGCGACTATGAGGTTTCATCATTGAATAAAAACAGAAATCTGATCCAAATGTATCAATATAAGAAATACAAATCAAAACCACAGTGGGAAATCGAAATCCATAAGATAATTGATTGAGTATTTTTGTTGGACAGTAAATAAACGTGGGGAAATTTGTTTGCATCCGATGAAAAGGAAGTAGGAACAGTAGTTACCATATCCTGCTGTTGTGATGATAAAATCACTCGTGGCAAATTCATTGACATAGACGGATGATGGAAAACAAAACACTGACAGTATCGAAACCATCTCGTCTTGTTTCCATCTAATAGATATCACCTCAACATAATAGTCAAAAGCTTTGAGATTATCCCATTTTCTCTTCAGTCGAGTGCATAAGAAAGAGAGAAAGAAATTCTATATCAATCCATTATATGCTGAGGTTGCTCTATGCTCAATCGAACGTAAAATAGTGATTTGTAATAATTTCCACACCATCGTTTTTGTCCACAACAGATCAATTTCAATGGAATCCTTCACTCTTAAATCACACAATAGAAAAAATGAAAATTTTTGGAATTTTTCTTTCTATCGTTACCTTTTATCTCATATTAATATGATAGTCATGTGCAAAAAGAAAATATTATATGAATTTTATTTGCCATTCGTTCATATTCAATTTCAATCGTTTTATCGTTCAGAGGCAAAACATCCACATAATAATCAATTGAAATTCCACATTCGCATAAAAATGGGAAATTCCTATAAATATGTTTAGATATATTTATGTTGTATACAACGAAAGGCGGGAAATATATGAAAGAAAATATGATTCACATTATCGCTGGTTCAATTTCATAGTTCATATAATTTCAAAACCAAAATAATACAATCAATTGAATCAAATTGAATCAAAAAGAATAAATAACTGCTACAGTGAATTGATCCTATTATTTGACCTTTCTCTTTCTTCTTTAGTTAACAAAAAAAAAATATTTGATTCAATCGACTGCATACTTATTGATCAATAGGATTCCACAAATTGATGCTTCTTCATATTCCTCACATGATAAACATCACCGATATGAATTGAGACGATGCCAAAATACTTTCAAAAATACTGAGTACTTGTATGATTTTTTTTTTGTGATACTTGGAATCTTTAACTGTGCGGTTCCTTTTCCACCATCAAACAATATTTAATATCCATTAGATTATTTCTGCAAAGTCATGTCTGGTTTCATATATCCTTATCAAATAAACCATTCATATACCTTTGACATTTGACACAAATTATCTTTTGTACTAACAGTACCCGAACAAAAAAAAAGAAATAACTGAAATGTGTATCCTCATCTCTAATATTCTTTTCTCGTTTTTAACATGAATAAATTCGGTTAAATATGTTTGAAATGAAATTATGTAGTTGAACGTTTCATGGTTAATAGTGAAAACTCATACATGATAAATGAAATGAAACTTTTATCCCAAACGCTGATTTGCGTTTATT
This sequence comes from Coboldia fuscipes, assembly GCA_001014335.1. NCBI lineage: Eukaryota > Metazoa > Arthropoda > Insecta > Diptera > Scatopsidae > Coboldia > Coboldia fuscipes. The sequence goes on from JXOR01000228.1 coordinate 19,272, forward strand.
TGATGGAGTGAAAAATAATGGAAAAACCACCATTGACTTTATATTGAAGAAAACTCACAACATCGTATGCCAAAAATAAAAGAAAATTATAAGAAACTCACATCAATTTGTTAAGTACAACACTTCATCAATTTTCAAACAGATTATGTGTTCAAATGAGCAATCATTAACTCTTACTGTGGTACTAGTTTCCTTACTAAACGTTCAGAAAACTGGCAAAAGGAAACATTCATTTGCATAAAGCAAAAAAAAAGAAACAAACTAAAAATCACATTATAATAAATTCATCTCAAATATAAATTGATTCTTAAACTTCATCTTATTTAAATAAACGAAACTAAATGAATGAGTAAAATTAATATGTGAAATAAACGAATCGTTTGCGACCTTTCATTAAATTTGTGGCTGTACAAAGTACTTAAATGTGATGAATGAAAATTAACTAATTTATTAGTTTGCCTCATTACATTACAGTGGTATAGTGGGTGGTTTACTTAACTATGCAACTATACTCCATATGCTATCTCTAATAATATTCCATCTTTATAAATAGATTAAAAGTGTAATTCTTTCTCATCTCTTAATCGCAATATGATTTTAATTACATATGGATTACTAATTTATAGTGAAACATTAGTGATTTAGTATCAAACATAAATGAATTTATGAATTAGTTTATACTGTAACGAGAGCATTCAATAAGATACTTTAAATCCGTGAAAATCTAATTTTCACATAATTTTTTTTCTTAAAATTTCTTATTCTTCTTTTTCTGTTCATTTTGGCCCTAGAAATTATTTCTTCGCACATGTTCTGTACCATTTATCTGTGGCTTAGGCTGATGCCAGTGAACTAATTTCAAAGTCGGATGTGATTGTTAAAAATCACATTTCACCCAGTTTGGTAAATATTTACAATACATAATTTTGTTCGTGCCATAACAAATTCTTTTTGTTCACTAAATTGAAAAAAAAAAAATGGAATGAAAACAGAGTGTTCCTCATAAAATTAATTTTCTTTACCGTGTCATTTATGGGTGGCTTTCATTATTCCAGTGATTATGTAGAACTTAAATCACAAGGCAAAAAAAAAAAATAGCATTTGGCTTGGCCACAAACATTTTGCCACCTTAGTACGCTTCAATAGAAACAGATTTTGAATTTTGTTGGGTTTTAAATAAATTCTGGAATTTCACCTTACACTCGCACTTTTTATTCTTTGTCGTTCATAGCGTACCACATGATACTATTCAGTTGGCAAATGAGCATATTAATTTTATTCATCGTTAAATGAGAGGGAGAGTCACAATTACATTGAATCAGCTTGTGAGAATGGAAAAGAAATCACACCGTATAATATTTTAACAAGATAAAATTCCGCAACGGTTGTGAAAATTAATTTTCATTCATGCATGGTATTCTGAAATTTTTCATGATGGTATAGTGACACCATAAATGGTGGAAAATCTCTAATATAAACGAGGCAGGAAGAAAAAAAGAAACATGAGAAATTTATACCTTTTTTTTCGAAGTTTCCTTCATAGAGTGATTTCAATTTTATTTATTTTACTTTTCTCGGTACAGCAAACAAGAATTAAATCAGATTTTCTCCTCAAAAACCGAAAATTTCTTCTTTTTTTTTTTTTTAGTTAATCATAAAGGAAACACGCATTGCGTTTGTCGTGCGTTATGAAAATTGGTTTAATGCTATTGTGGGCTGATCGTTATCATGCTTAGCAAGGATAATAAATTTATATTTTTTCTTTCGTTCCTTTTTAATGCTTACTGATGGATTGCGTGTATGTGATTTTTACTTGTGTTGGAAGTTAATAACTTTGTGGACACCATTAATTCAACGGATTTAATGTTTTCCTTTCTATTTTTGCGAAAGGTTTACTCCATTTCACTACTTAATTTCAGGTGTACACAACATAATCACGTTCATTTAATGCCGAATAAAAAACATTTTAAATGAAAAACTGTTTTATTCACTTGTTAATAGGAAAATGAATATTTTAATTCAATAGCAATTGATGAACAAATGCAAACAACATTATAATCAAAAGGAAAAACCAAGTATTTTCATTGTAATACATTTCTAATGTTTTTCTATGATTTAAAATGAATAAGTTATTTAAACTGAATAACAAAAACCTCAAAGGTATTTTATTTAAATCAAATGGCAAGAAACACTTCACGTTAAAAACGCACAAGTAGTCAGAGTTCATTTAATGCATTTACATAACATTTTTGCATTTGTACACAGAATAACATTGTTTAGTTTAATGTTTTTTTTCTTTCGTGTCCTCTTAACGAATTTCTTTATAAGAATTACGTGCATTTAATATCCAACTGAATCTCATTTTGATTAATTCAAAACAAAGAAAACATGCTGGAAAATTATTCCTCGGAAAAAAAAAACACAAATGATTTTCTGTTATACAAAATTCTTAAATCGTCTTTGTCGTTTCTGGTAATATCGCAAAAGAATTCGCCAAAAAGAGAGATATAGAAAATGCGATAAGCTCATCTTATGCTGGTAAACAGACAAAACAAAGATGATTCGGCGTTGAATTAAAATTGAAGTATAAATTTTCTTTTCGGGTTTTATTAACGTATCAAATCCATGTCAGTTCTAATATCAAAATACTAGCGAATTGCATCTTACATAGTATAATCCCACATTTAACTAACATGGCCTTTGAATCAAATATTTTGGCATGCATATCGCGTTTCAACTGGTTTGAATCACACACACACACACAAAAAAAAAACTCCAAATAAGATTCTTTCGCGGAAATTTTCGTGGAAAACAAATTAAGCTGTGAATATAGAAAACAACCATATACAACATCAAGTCAAATATGAAAAATAACAACATTCAGTTGGTTCCCAATATGATCTCATATCCTCACGTAATTTTCTTTACTTCTTCTTTCAAACGAAGAACTCTGAATTAAATGAAATGAAATTTTAACATTAATCAAATTTGTGGAAACTGTTCATCTCTTTACCCTAAATATAGCCAGATATTTTCCGTACCATTATATAATTATGCAAATATGAGGTAAAGACGACTACCGTTTGATTCAAATAGTTGAAATGTTAAAGCGTCTCACTTTGTTCTCTTTTCACATTTTATCTAAGAGATGAAAAAGACACATTTTTATATTTAACGCCCGTAACGAATAACATATACGACCAGATTCATAGTAAATTGTAAGCGAGTCCATAATTAGCAACACATAAATATTCGTATCATATCTAATTAAAAACATTGAATTAAAATTATGAAGAACCAAAAACAAACAGTTTATGAATATTTCAGTTCATTACGTTTCTCAATTTTAAAATGTTCATTAGGTACATACAGATGATTCCATCATTCACAAAATAATATTTAATTAAGTGATGCTGATGTGCAATTCAATGCATTTCATGTTGTAACCAGCATTAGAATTATATGTGGTAAATAAAAATGATGTGCATTTCAAATTGTTGAACCAGTATATTCTCTTGTTCTACGTGTAGTTGATATGCTGTGATGGTTAAATTACTATGGGCTATCAACAACAATGTACACAACACAAGTCGAGTGGTTTTAAACCACACACATCCACATACACTTACAAATTCATTTCATGACCAAAGAAAAATAGATTAATTCTATTCACTTTCAAGCTGATAAGATTGTGTTACTGCATACAACCCCAAGCCAGATCATCGGTAGATGCAATTAATGTTGTCTGCATTACATAAAATTGAATTTTATATCGTCATTCAATGAACATTGATTTTATATTTCGATTGATTTACATAAATCAACTGTCATTCACTTTGTCTTTACTTCGTAAATAATGATCTCACCTCGTCACTATTCTTCGTGATCTTTCACTTTTAATTAATTACATAAAACCAATACATTGAATGATTTATGTTACGGTGAACATTAGACACTAAACTGCAATATTCCTCGAGCCAACTTGTAAATCATTCTTGGTTTTTCAACGTATCATAATTCAATTCACTAGTCTTTACTAGTAGACTTTGGTTTACTAGTCATTTTAATTGTGAATTATGACTCTACAAGTTCATTTACATCGTAGGTACACATAAATTGTCCCAAAAAATGCTCAGCTGAATATGTCCAACAATAAAAAAAAAAGAATAGTTAATTTGGACACTGCATTCCATATCGTACACATAATAAACTGGCATTCATTATTACTAAAGAGTATGAGGTTTGCGTGTTAGCATCTAATTGAAACTTGTAATTAACGTAATTAAAATTGATGTAACCATCTACTACTGCAGTTGGTAAACAACATCGGTTTTTATTCCAATTCGATTGCATACTTTTTACCATATTACTCGTAACTGACATTGTTTAGTGCGTGTGGTTTTTCCTCGACACATTTCTTTAGCCTTAAATTCAATAGTTTTCTGTATGGCACACTCAATACTGTTAAGAGGATATGCTCGTGTATAAAACAACGGTTGACAGGAAATAGTAGGAAATCTTTGTGCAATTAATTCATTCAGTATTTGTAACTTGGTTGCGGTAACTGAATGAAATAATTTGTGGTTAAAATGATGAGACACTATGCTCGATTGGTAACACAAGGGGGTTGCAAGTTAAACGGTAAACGGAAATGGTGAATAGTTAGAATTTAATGGTGAGATAAATTATGGAACTTTACTTTACTCTCTCTACACATTCGCCTGTAACCCACAAATAAGAGTGAATAAGGGAACTGAAGGCAGTGATACTGAATTATAAATTCCATTCAATGTTAGAGATTTATCGTTATCACATCTTATGTACATCTCACTTGAAACCACATACAGAAAACTAAAAGTTTTTCAGGTATTCCCTGATATCATGAAATTTTCAAGAATTTAATTTGACAAATTGCCAACGGTGAAAATTGAATATTTGAATTATAACTGAAAATGATTAGTTACAAGCGAATAAATGAAATCACTTGGGACACACAGTGTCAATGGATTTAATTGATCTGTTTATGTCCTTGAAACAAATATTATTGAATGAAATCCAATTTTATGTCATTTATTGTTAATTTAATTATGAATCCATGCCATTGTGTTCTCACCCACAACATCTAATTGTTCAATAGAAATTTATATAGACAGATGAGATACACATAAGTATAAATTGATTTGTCTTAACCATCACAAATGATTGAAGCCTACTAAATTGTTTCTTCTTTATTTGCTATTTCTTGTATGTGAAATTGAATAAGACAATTCCTTATATAGTTAATGTTTATAATGTCACACATAAATTGATGTTTATTAGCAATAAATTCATGATTTGCTCTTATTATTCTTCTCGTCGATGAACGGAAAAAACAAAATTGAAACAAAATAATTTTGATGATACCGAGACACACATGCTGACCGAATCTAATTTGCAATAAACAATCAATATAATGAGAGTGATATGGTAACACTAAAACTGAATATGTTTTAATATGCGCCAAGAAGTTGGAACCAATTCAATGGAGTGGCCCCCATCAACATTAAATAGAATTTTTGTTTTATTTTTTTGTTTTTTTTTGGTAGGCAGTGTCTTATTATCTAAGATAGAATGGCAAAAATACAACAAATTTTTATTTGTCTGACACGCACATATTAGCGATGTTATTTAATTTGATTACTCGTGGTTTATATTGGTTATGTGGCGCATATAAAAATCAACTAATAATGGTTGGCCAGTATTCCATGTGTATTTTGGCTTATCTGGTTATTTAATGGTGAGGGTATATTACAATACAAGTACTAGACCAAATGGGAACCATAAACCATTAGAATACCCAGTTAATATATGGGAAATTAGAGGTCCCGCATCTAATTAGATTTATTACTATTATACGCGAGTAGACTGAGTCTCGTCAATCGTACACTGAAGGCATTCTCGACAGATCACTGTTGAATTACACACATAATTACTGTGTTCTTTAGAGTGTTTTGTTTCTTTTTATTTCATTTTTATATTTGAAAAATAGTTCTTTTAATTCTATTACCATTTATTTAGTTCAAATAAAGAGTGAGCTCTCTCACACCAGCGATACGTTAAAAATTATCATTGTAGATTCACTTAATTATGTCTATTAAATTACAAAGTCTTGATGTAATAACATTCCAACTCTGGGGAATACTAAGTTTCATGAAATCAAGAAAGATGATGCTGAATGAAAATATCGTTGGTATTAATAATACAAGAGGAAGAGAAAATCAAATAATATCCAGCATTTTAAAGTAAAAAAAAGAAAAAATCAAATGTAATGAAAGATAGAATCATTTAAATTCTGTTAATCAATCATATAAAGCTTTTAAGCGATGGCGTTAATTAGTATAAATTTAATTCAAATAGAATTTTATAATTCCATTTTATTATTTCACTTTATTTGAATGAATGTACTTGAACAACGAGGATGAATTAAAAACTGTTTAACTGACTTATGTATTCTATGGTTTAACATTAAACATTATGATAATAACAATTTTTAAAATGAAAACATATTAATTAAATTTCCATAAATTTTCCATACGGAAAAACATCGTTATTTTTTATTGGAGGGAAAGTAAATGATGAACAGTTAAGATTCAAAAGAAAAATATTTCAATTAAATTCTCGTTTTTTTCGTATTCAAATGTTGAATGATAATTTCATGTTAAGTGAATAGAAAATATAAATTTATATTTTTCATTTTGCCAATTATTTACATATAAATAAAGTTCAGTTGGTACTTGATTCATTTGTGTCTGAGAGCGTATCAAACAAAACAAAATTCGTGAAAATTTTCGCGATTTTTTCAAATATTTCGAGGGTGGATGGAAAATAAAAACTCCGTTTTATCCGGAAAAGTTTGTTGTTTTTTACTCTCAACTGTATGTGTGTTTGTGTGCATTTTATGATCTCTCATTCTAATTTTATGAATACAGTCAATGGATGAGTAGCACGGAAGCAAAACATGAAAAAAATAAATTCGTAATTTTTGTTTCACTAAGTGAGAGTAGGTGGATGAATAAATAAATCCCCAAAGTGGAACTGGTCCCATTCACAGAGTGGAGGCTACCAAATGGTCTTGTTTATTTCAACTAATTACCATTTTTCAACTATTTTACTTTGTTTTCCACTTTCCCTTGGCGACATAATTATTCAGTTTTTTTTATATTCAACTTGCCCCTTTTTTTTGTATATTTGATTCCGCCACTCTTATTTCTCATTCATTGTTCAACGGACTTCAACTGTTTACGTTCATAATGAGAGGATTTCCCAAAATAAAACAATACCATCTCGTCCGAAATAAAAGAAAATGAATTAAATGGTAAACAGACGACAGGACAGAAGAATTAAAAAAAAAAATGAAGGAGAGTGTAGAATATTTTAAAGATTCCTCATGGGCTAAACGAAAAATGTCAAACCATTTCCATTACTCTTGAGTATTCTCCTCAGGGCCGAATCGTTGCCCAGAAATAGCCCCAATGTGGTGTTAATTAGTTCGTTTTTGTTTCATATTTAAGTATTACTGTGCTTCTTTTTTCTCATTTCACTCTGGTTGATATTGTTTTACTGTAAACATTGTTGTGTACTATTTCTTTTTTTTTTTATAAATTCGCTACCAAACATAAAAGCATTACATATCAAATATTAATAAAACTGTGTTGGTAAATTAGGGCGCATAGTAATGAAATTTTTGCCATTTCGACTAACAAGAACGCATAAAAATTAACTGTTCGAAACACATAAAAATGTAAAACAGTTGATTCCAAACAGTAGGAAACTCATTAATTTTCAATTTATTTCAGTTAGATGTTCCTATAGTGTTTGCTGGCGGTAAAAAACCATACATTAACTGAACATTACATTCCAAACTGTTAATTATCGTTGCATATTATTAATTATTTAAAACACTGATTCGGTTCAACCTATCGTTCATAGGGTTGAATGTAATAAAGTTAACACACAAAAATTGTATTCAGTTAATTGAGACGAAAAAACAATTAATATTCGTGACACTTATTCATGCAACTAACTGAATCATGTAAATTAATAATTCAATATAATTTACACTTGTGTCAATTTTAAATTTTATTTCAATTTCATTTGACAGCATCGATTTCAACTAACTGACATTACTCTGTTGGGATGTATACCTGGTCAATAACATCTGTTTCACATGCAAAACACATTTAGTCATCTTTCACTTCGAAGAAAATTGAATTCAAGATGATAAGCAAACCAATAACAAAATGTGAATTAAGAATTCAAAATAAACATAAATGAAGTCAATATGCTGAACACTTTTAATTGCACAAACGGTTTCCCATTAATATTATTTTATTCATTTCTGTTAATTATTTAAAACTGAACGTTTTGTTTTAGTGTAACACAATCCGTCCATACGAAATGGCATTGAATTGACAATTGATGTTTAATACTAAAAACAATTGGTACCTTTGGGCTCATTTTATAATTGCGCAAATATAAAAGACGGTGGTTTAGATTTTATTAGAATTCAATGTTTAATTCAATTCGCTTTAGTTAGAATTCACCTGTGTTACTAACGGATTTCGCATTGTTAATGTGCACGTATGTGTGTCCAGCTGTATAGTTAGTACCATAACAAAAGAATTGAATCAACTAAAACGTTGTGGTTAATTGTTTGGTTTTATATTTATTCCCAATTTAATTTTGAAGGACACTCTATTCAAGTTGTGTGCTAATTCTTCTGATATCAAAATATCATTGCGTGTTTAATGATGAAATTTAAATTACTTAAAACTACAGTTGTTTCTGTTTTTATTAAATTCATTTGCGTATTAATTTGATTTGTGTCATTAAAAGATTTATCTACCTGTTTCAGTATCAATTACTTGTTTACATATAGAAACGTGTAAATTACAACTATTTTGTTGGTTAATGTCGCAATCTAACAACATTTCATGGTTATAATGCGTTTTCAATCGTATAACATAACATCATAAAGCTCATATTTAGTATTAACAGTTCTGGATGGACTTTATTTAATTCCTTTGCTGAATAGTTATTCAGTTGCCTATAATTTAATATCATTTCAGTGACACACACCATATTATTTGCGACTTAACGAAAAATTAAAAAAAATTATATGAGTCCCCATAATGACATGACAAAGAGAGAGAGACAATGGAATTATACAATAATTTTTCTATGTAATTTGATGGTGTATAATTACAATTGATGACGATAAGTACCAATTGTGTAGTTTATATGTTCAATTTTTCTTAATTTCAAATGGATACAGTACTAAATGTCCTCGACATAACATTATTATGCATTTTCTGGTTAAATTCAGTTAGTATGATTTGTACTAACTAGTACCGGTTAATTTTAGTTATATATGTAAATAAAATTCTGTTGACTTAATCGCATAATGAAATTTAATACAACACATAGAGTTTCATATAAAAAAAAAACGGAAATAATTGAGCATGCAATTACACTGCCATCACCGAATTAAAATTTAAATTGTAATGAATATCAGTGTTACTATTTGTGTTGAAAGTAGCGGTCAAAATGTGAATAAGCTAATTGTCCTATAACGAAAATCAACTTTTTTTTTGCTGATTTTTATTCGATAAACATGATAATGAGGCAAAAACATAATGCTGCGATTTAATTTGTTGTCCCTCAAAAAAATAAAAGCCATTTCATATTCAGTTCCACTTTTTAGCAAATGGAATCGGCATTTTCCTTGTCATTTCTTTATCATGTCCGTTGATAATACCAAATTATGGGTGTGTTAGATTACGACTGACTATACCATTAGTCTCTGATGTTTTTATAAAATGCGTCAACCGATTGCCTTAAAACTTGGCGCTTTGGTTGCATCATTCTAATGAAATTGACAACTGAATTTAATTTCATTTAATTGGAGTATAAATTTTTTCCATTATCTCGTTCTCTCATTTATGGGATTCTGCTCCAAAAATAGTCGGTTTTAATTAGTTGCAATTGTGAGTTTCATTTCATTAGAAACCCAAAAGAATTCGAACAAGCTGACAGACCAAATAAAAACATACGAAAATGAACAAGCCAGAGACTGTCTGTTTATGGTGTGATAAATGGTAAAATAAAAACCTCCCTAAAACTGAATTTCTTGATGAAAATTTTTAACAAACCTCGCTTTTGTTTACCCCCATAGAAATAACGTAATTATTATGGGATGGTTTTTCTATTTCCGGCATACCGAAACGAAAGAAATCCATTCTCAATTAATTGATTGACTTTAATTCAGTCAATGTTTTCGTGTTATAAAATTCGATTCATCCATATCAGAGCTTAATCACTTGAAGAGTTATACCCCTTGGTTGAAAAAGCGGCTAGTCAATTTCGATATTGGGAAATATGGGTGAACCCTTTTTACTCGAACAAAATCCATTTTAATTGAGGCCAATAATGATTCGAGTCACTATATGCTGGACATAAAATTCAATACAAACGACCAACACATCAGTTTTTCTATTATTTATATCAAACATAATTTCGGTAGTCCATTGATTTAACTCTGATTCGTAATGGCTTATGGCATTCAATGCCTGTTAGGAATCGGATCTCTCACGTCATACGTTTAGAGACAGATATCTGTAGAATAAACGGTGTTAGATGTTATCATTCAATTCCCATACAGAACATTTAAATTTAGTTATCAAATCATTTAAGACATGTGAAAAGGTCAAACGATTAAATTCAATTACGAATTCTATTTATAATTTAAATTAAAATTCAATTTATGTAAAATTGTATGTTTATGTTTTGACCGTATAAGCTAAATAACTAATGAAATCTTTAATAATTTCTTCCAGAATCGACGCACATGCAGTTCGATTCTACAAAGTTAATTAAATAAAATCTATCACCATTTCGTCGACTGCGATTAAGCGCAGGCCAGCGCTGCCTATAACGCCAGCGAGTGCCCCACAGGTGTTGTCTCCAAAGAGACTCTGCCCAGCATCAGCAGCAGTCGTAGCAGCAGCTGCTGCAGCACATCAACATCAACCCCATCCTCATCAATTTCATCATTTACAACAGCAACAAACCGTTGCTGCACTACAATCACCGATTGTTACATCACAAGCGTTGGCATTACATCAACAGCAATTATTAAACGGTGGTGTTGTACCACCCCCATCATTATCAGCGATTGCATTATCCGCAGCGACTAAAATTGCAACACATCAATTGTCTGTAGCGACCAGTTCACCAGTGATTTTAAATAATAATCATCATACATCGATTGCATCAACGTCCGTATCCGTTGGCAACAATAATACCATAACAAATACATCGTTAATTACGAATAACAGCCAACAATCCCAAAAAATGGATAATCAAATGGGACAAATGGCACCAATGGCACCATTGGCCTTGTCACAAAGTATGGATTCAGTAAATACCGCCAGCAATGAAGAGGAGGTGAGTACCAATTCTTTGTCATTATTACCAATCTTTTATTTACTGTCCATCCTGTTACCTTCAACGAACACTTTCAGACGTTTAAATGTCATGGATTTTATAAGTGAATTTACAATTTACGAACGGACGCCGCTTGACTCTGTCGATATCTTTTAATCCGATTCAATTGTAAATTAAAAATTAATTCTTGATCGCCATTGGAAGTGGCGTTGTGAAATAATCATTTTGAACTAAAAAATTAATGATTTTTATTGAATTTTAAGATTAATCTTTGATTACATTCAATGCTTTGTATTTCAGTGATCGATATTGTTCTATATTTTCTCTCTTTTAAATCGAAAGATAGATTGATACTTCGAATGAATAAAAAACGAATATTAAATTGATTTTCAGAAGCGTGACCATTGATGAGACAATGAATAATTTCCTTTCTCATCATAAAATGTGTAGTAACTATAAAAACGACATGGTAATTGAAATAAAGGTGAAATAAAAAGTGTAAATATTTCTTTAAGATTTTTGCCTTTCAATTAAATTAGAATCCGTTGTGGTTAGTGTGACCAGAGATTACAAAATGTAATTTTCTGTTAGATTAGTTGTAAAAAACGAATTAAAATCGGTTTAATTTTTTTACGCTGTTGTCATATTTGGGTTTTTCTCTTCTTGAGGTTAAACCATTAATCGATTTTGGATAACGTTCCGGTATTATGCTTGTGATTATGAAACATAAAACCCACCGCATATAAGTGACAATAATGAAAGTTTAATAAACGACCAAACAAAAAAAGTGGCACTCTGATTGGTACGAGGGAATGAGAAGGAAACACCAAAAATAAAATTTCATGCTGAGTACAAAAAACCAATGTTGGAAAGTGAAAACCATAAAAAAGGGTTGTAATGCTAATAATCGTTATGTTCTGGTACTGGTACACAAAAATTATTTGGCAATGTATTTTGATGAGAATCAACCACACCTTTATCATTAGACATCGACTGTTGTTACTAAAATACATTTAACTAGCTAGCGAATGACTGTTAGATACACAACATTACAAAAAAAATAAAACTTTTCGATGGCACACGGCCTCACTCCACTGTCACCCCATGAAGAGCAACGGGAAAAAGACTGTTAGACAAGAAGGAAGAAAACTTTTTTTTTCTTCCTACAATTCTTCCAAGTTTTTCCCAACATGAGCTCTTTATTTTGTGAAAATTCATCTTGAACGTTCACTTTTTATTTTCTTATTCATTGGGTAACTGTCGAAAGAAAACGGAATGTTTCTTACACTCGGCACCTCTTAGCAGTCAAATGGAAAGTTATTTTTTTTTCCTTTAGTCTTTAGTGTACAACTCTGTTCAAAAGACGACAGGTTCTACTTGGAAACTTTACCGTTTCGCCTAAACAATTCAATGATTCTCATATCAACTTGTACCGATAGAAAGAACAAAAAATTATATATTTTCCTAGTTTTCGAATTCGGAATCCCCCCACTTTTGGTAAAACAATCCAACTGATGAAATATCCGGTAAATATCCTTTGGGTGATACACGATGACTCTCAATATCAGTCGATAAGGACCCCAAAACGACAATAACAACCGTTGTTGTACATGTTACATGGAAACAAGTAACACAAAACAAGAAAAAAAAATTTAACTCGTAAGAATAAATAATAATCAAACAATATTATGTAACCCATTCGTTAATGTTTTGCTACCTCTACATGAATCAAAGACTGAGGATTTTATGCTTCGTACCCCACAGAGTTCTAGCGACCGACCATGAAGGGAAGCCACTATCAAAAATACCTCATCTTATGTCAATGAAATTGGCATCCATATACAAATATCAAACATTTAGTGACAAAAGGCAAAGGCTTAATAAAAAACTCTCTCTTCTGTCCGTATTGAGAATCCAACGGATGATAAAAGGACAGTAGAGTTATCGATGAGTTTTCATCCGCATAATATGAAGATGACACGATTTTTTCTTTCAAGTTGACGACAATCATCCACTTCTTTTGCCAGCCAGATAAATAAGATAATAAGAAAACTGAAATTCCTTTCTCGGTTGAATGGAAAAAATTTGATGCTCATAAATTTTCATCAAACCCAGTGTTTTCCATTCATGACAAACAAGCATTTTCCTCTGTTATTTGAACAAAGCAAATAACATATTTTCATGTTTAACCGACTTGATTATTGGTAAACCTTTTATCGTTTTGTGTAAAACTGTTTGTAATATAAAAAAAAAAACAACGACCAACGACAGGAACGATACAGTCATTGTTATCAGTTCATGGATTTTGTGTATAATATGCGTTCACCTTACGGGCAATTCAAATGAAATTTATATCATACACATTAGATGGTAACAATTGCGTGTGTTTAACCCGATCAATTTCAATTCAATTGTATATCGAACGTTATTTGGTAACCAATATCATCATATTGAATCAATTCAACGTTTTTAATGTATTGCAACTATTAGTTTTTTATAAAAATTGTACGGTATATTACTCCATCCGCATAAATAAAACTGATAGGCACATGAATTATATGATGCCGCGTATGAATCAAATCAAGGAAATCGCCTCTAGTTATTAATTGGTGTATTTATCGATAATAATGATTGTGGTAATGAGTGTGAGATGGAAGGTATCTGTTGTTTCGTTTAAAAAAATTGCTAAATACCTTATATGGATAGGAGGAATCCAATGAACATGGGAAAATAATAAATGGATGGACTCACCTAAAAATATAACAAAGAGAGAATATTAATATTCAAATTTTATAAAGAACAAAGAATAAGTTTGTAATAAAATTTTAATCCAATTACCCGAATATGTATTTGTAGTCGCATTCCGCATTAGACAAAATTTGAGGCTGGTCCAATTGAATCACACACTCGTAATACAAAATTATCCCTTGTTGCAGAATCTACAATCACACAAATAACCACTCATATAAGTATTGATGTAATACTGATAATAACTGTTGAATATTAAATGACTATTGACCGATATAAGAAAGTATCTGTAACAAGAGACTTCACACCGGTTGTAAAAAAAATGTGAATATTTTGAGCACAAATTTTGTACAAATTAATCTGAATTTCAACTCACCACAAATATATTTTGATTTTGGGATGCAACTCGAATATTTTGCACTACACACACATCAATTATCACTGAATTTATTACACAAATTGAATAAATTAAAATATTTCTACTTGTTTATTAATTACATGGAAAATTTTATTAATCAATATGGCGGTAAAGTGTAGCGTGACGTGTTCATAGCGTGCAGCTCTTCGCAATTCACGTATTATCGAGCGTTCTGAATAAGTTGAGCGTGTTCTACAGGAATTGTAAGCCTGTAAACCGGTTTAAAGTTCTCACTGTCGCTACGAATAAGAGCCACTTGGAATAAAGCTCGACTCAATTCCTCAGTCTTTGTGGGTGAAATTTTAATTGTGCAAGTCATTTTAATTCGATTTAATTTTTCAAGTGTTTTTTGGTTTTAATTAAATTAGTGATACAGAAAAGTGTTGAATAATATCCCGACATGCGTTTAAACATGTGAGTACGATGATATAATTATTATTCAATGCAAATTATCAGGATAATTTATTGCGGTCAACTAAGTTGAATACTCAAATTTATTGCACAATTAAATGAAATTACAAAAACTGCATTACGAAACTATTAATCAACGGCAATTAAATAATGTTCTTAACACATCCCGATCATTTTACGGTTGTCTTATAAATGGGGTTCCGAATCAGACTCCCAGCCACCAGGTACTTAGCGGACACCGCAAGTTCCAGCATCTTTACAATTTTACTCTTCTCAAGTAATTTCACATACAATGTTCTTATTGTGTGCGGCTTGGATATAATCCTGAGACTATCAAATACGGTTTTTTGTTTATACCATTTTTATCCGCCTGTAAATGAAAATTCCAATTTTTTTTATTCTCATACGAACAACTGTAATATTAATAAGAATGGCATATGTTAATATTTGAATGATAATGGTATAACCATTTGGTATTCATTCGATAAAAACGAGTGTGGAACCAACCACCTGATATCAGTTGATTACTTTTCTTGTGATGGTCTCCTCTGTCTCTATGACAGTGAACTATAAACGCATTAGTATTGTTGATTATTTTCCATACCAATGAGGATACCTAAATTATCATTATAGAAAGACACTTGTCACGCAATTCTATTAAATAAAACTTTTATTTATTTTTTGGTCATATAATAACATGAATTATTATTGACATACACCATATTTTTATGGAGAACATTCTTTCAATGGTTCTTCTGCCTTCGTAGCACCATAGCGGCCAAAATGAACAGATAAACTCTAAAAAACTATTCTGAATTATTATTATTTTTGTATGGTGTGTCGTGACTGAGGTAGAATAGTAAACATGTTAAATGAAAAAGAACCAGCTGCTCTACACTGTCTGATATACCAATGATGATTTTGGAATTCACTCCGGTGAAGAGAGGGTGCCCAATAGACTTGTATGTTACCTGCAATACCATAACAGACTTGGAACAGTTGGGATCAATGGCCATAACTTAAGGGCCATTACCTAATAGGTTCAACAGCCTGTAGGGCATGAAATCATTACCACTTTCTTGGTTCATATTTTTATTCCGAATCCTGGCTATCGTTTACGTTTAACAATTTTCATATTTCATAGACTTTAAAATCTTGTTGGGAACCATAAATCTGTATT
Source organism: Coboldia fuscipes (assembly GCA_001014335.1). Classification (NCBI taxonomy): domain Eukaryota; kingdom Metazoa; phylum Arthropoda; class Insecta; order Diptera; family Scatopsidae; genus Coboldia; species Coboldia fuscipes. Next base: position 35,513 of record JXOR01000228.1, read on the forward strand.
ATCAGTGTTTGTGTAAAGAGTTACAATACCGTCCTTTAACTGAAACAAAATGAAATGATAAAGTTCGTATGAATTCTCTGACTGACAATAATTTTAATTTTCATGATCCAATCCATCGGGATGAAGTTTTCTTTCAACCAAAAAGAATCAAGACATTAGGTGAAACATCTTTTTATATACAAACCAAAGTAACAGTGCTATAAATTTGAACCGTTTGTATAGCACCAATCTTTTGGAATGAAGCGTTTTGTTCCTTTTCCTTTATCATTTTTTTTTTACTTTTTTATACAAAATAAGTAAAAGCTATTTGTTTGGTAGCGTTTTATGTCGTAGAAAAGCCCGTCAAAGTAAATGAGAAAATATGAGGGATTTTATTTAACCCATGGATTTCATTAGCAATATGGCAAAGGTATTTTTGAATGAAGATTTGTGTAATAATTCTTCTATAGACTTCGGTATGATATTATCTCTTCATTCGTTAGAGTTTATGGTGAAATGCCAATGTTGCGTATCAACGGTACCATCTTTTGTTCTTCATCCGGTCACAACAACAACAACAAAAATTACAAATGAAAAAAACGAAAAGTTTTTCTTTACCAATGGCATTTCCTTATTTTCAACATAATTTTGCATCAGTTTATAATTCATTTGTTTAAATAAAAAAAAAAACGCGAAAACTTTTATACCGTTTAGATCAGTGGAAAATTTCAAACAATGAATTATTTTTAATTTTAAACTTTTTCCAACGTCTTTGTAACATTGCCAGGCACTAAGAAAAAACATATTTCATAATTTTTTTTGCTTTACATATCAATTCGAAAGGTATGCGGCCTCACTCTAATCCAAATAGGTTATTTGTTAACAGAGAGAGAGATGCTATGAAATACAAGATTATTCAGATTTTCTTCACCAACAAAATGTGTTTTTTGTTACCGACGAAAATCCGATTTTTGTGTAAAAGAAGAAAAGTTTCAATTTTTTTTTGTTATTTTCATTTCGCTTTTCAACTAAAGATTTAACAAAGTAATTCAGGAAATTTATTCTTTAAATAAAAATGTTTCAGTTTAAAATAACTCTTTTCATTGAGTAACAAAGTATGGCGAATTAAAGAAAAATAAACAAACATTGTTAGTGTCACAAGACGAGGTCAAATACAAAAAAAAAACTTTAAATTTTTAAAATTACAATTAAATCATTATTTTGTATCAACAATGCCTATGGAAAGAACCAAATTCCAAAATCGGATTGTAAAAACCACAATTCATTAAACTGTAATTACAAAGTAAATGATTATACAGTTTTTGTTTCGTGGGGGNGACGAGGTCAAATACAAAAAAAAAACTTTAAATTTTTAAAATTACAATTAAATCATTATTTTGTATCAACAATGCCTATGGAAAGAACCAAATTCCAAAATCGGATTGTAAAAACCACAATTCATTAAACTGTAATTACAAAGTAAATGATTATACAGTTTTTGTTTCGTGGGGGTTTTTACTGTCATTTGGGGTCAACATTTACTTGTACGTTTCTGTATAATGGAAAGTTTAAATAAATGTCCTGAACACTCATCAATGCGGTTGACACTAAAACAATATCATTTAGAGGAAAAAAATTGAAATGGAAAAACAGGAAAAAAATAAACAAAAACATGATAAAGAAACAATTATAACGAACATACATCCATAATGTACAATGTATGCAAGTCTCTATCCCGCAGCTGATTGCATATGCAATTAATTGAAGGGGACATAATAAATATTTCAAACGAAATCAAATATAAAAAAAAGAACCCCAAACGATGGTACCAACCGCGGACATTGATGAGCCTCGGGTATTACATTAATTATTTATGATGCTGCGACATAAATATTTGTGTTTCACGTAGTCAATGGATACCCATCAATCCAACATAAAATTTGCACTCAATAAATTCCATCCGATGAAGGAAATACCGTTTCAATTAACCCATTTCGTTCGACTGTATAGTCATCATTAACACCAACCATGGCTCAGATAATTAATTTTAAATCGATAAACTGTGAAAATATATAGAGAAATATTTATGAATTAAAAATTACCATCTAAGATGTCTTTATTTCATCTCGATTTTTTTCAATTAAGAATCTGGCGTATTTACCAATCAACCCCAAACCAAATATAAAAATTTATAGGAATCGCGTTATATGCCAACGTAAATTAAGGCCCATCGAATAGAAAAAGAAAAACAAAACCATACGTGTGTAATTAAAATTTATTAGTCGACAAACATAAACAGAACATAAATTTCCTTTAATATCGAAGACCTAAAGTTGGTTAGACGTTGAACACATTTCACCTGCGATATTCGAATTTTCATGGTAGTGAGAGTTCTTCGTTTTGTTTTAACTCCGTGTTTTTGTTCGTGTGTATGTGGGTGATTGAGACCACACGAGTTTAGTCACCGAATTATAGATGAAAATGAACCTTTACGTATAAAGAGCAGTACTTAATTCCCGCAAGCACTTTATTTCAAATTATTTTATCGTTTTCAAAATGTTCACGGCATTATATTTAGCGGATTTTATCGAAATTTTTCTTCTTTTTTTTTATTCTTCACGTTAAATCGAAGTTTTTCCATGGCCAGTGGAAAACACCAAGTGTTTTCTCTCAAATAAAGTAAAAGAATAAAAAAACACACAAAAAATGAGAACGGAATTTACAGTCGATTCAATGTTTTCCAATTTTTCTAAAAGAACAAAATTTTATTTTATTCGACAGCGATGATTATAGGTAACATACGAGGTTTATAAAATCTTATGTCGGTCTATATAGTTTACTACATCAGCTGAATAGCCCATTGTTGGAACGGCAGAGTACTCAAAGCAAAT
>JXOR01001502.1:0-27441 GCA_001014335.1 Coboldia fuscipes
CAGTTTGTGATTAATTTTAGCCATTTACACCGATTTTTCATTGAATTTCACAAATTATTCACAATAATCACAATATTATTATTATTTTCAAAACAAATAAGTGATTGCTTGAAAAATTAAAATTTTCTTGGATTTTTCCAATATTTAGTCATTAATTTATACATTTAGTGATTCATATATCGTCGGTGGGCATGTAGAATCAATGCAAGATGTTTAAAAGATTTTTAAATATTAGTATCTTGCTATTTCTAAGTTTTAGTTTTAGTTTAGTTTTAGTGCGTTCAAGTGATATTACAAACATCGTATTTGGTAACATCAAAGATGGAATTGTGGCTGCATTTGGGGATTTCAATTCGGATGAGCTAACCGATATCTTCATGTTGCGTAGCAAATCGAAACGCCTTCAAATCTTATTAGCCCGCGACGTGGAACCACTACTGGTCGAGGGATCCGAATGTCGATGGGAAAATTTTCATGTTACCAGTGTGGTGCCAGGCGATTTTGATGGTGACGCATTCATGGACTTGCTAATTACCACAAAACAAAGTGGAGGTGTCAACAAACGCGGTGTTTACATAAACTGGGGCGATGGCAATAAATTAAACTGCACTCCGGACACTGTGGATCCATTGATTGTGATGCAAGGTGAACCATTGGCAATCGATTATGACAATGATATGATCATTGATTTATTCGGTCTCGATGAAAATAATAAACGAGCATTTTGGATCTTCAACAAAGACCGTAAACCACCAAAAAAATATGAAATGGAAACAGAAAAGGACCATGATTCAGATTTAAGTATTCCTCATGCCCATGCGTATTTGGATTTAAATAATGATTTTACCGCCGATCTATTTCTAACAACCACGAAAGATTTTGAAGTCTGGTACGGTCAACGAGACGGTGGATTTAAATTCGGTGACATCATACAACATCCAACTGGTTTGAGAGGAGGTCATATACTAGGGCAAACAATATTCCTTGACATTGAACTCAAGGGTCAATTGAATCACATCATACCTGTGTATACGAGCGATGGTCCCTTTATAACGGTAAAGAATATGAAAAATTTTGAAAGTTTGCAAATCCCTTTTACTGATAAGAATGGAATCCAATGGAATTTTATTAAACCAAAAGAGGAAGATGAGCCGTATCAAAACACCATTGCATTGAGAGGAGGCGATTTTAATATGGATGGATATCCTGATCTGTTGGCGACACTGAGCAAAAAGAACGGTCAGCCACAAACATTTTTACTTGAAAACGTTGCTTGCGATAAGAACTGTGCTGGTTTATCAAGAACATTTACAGTTCGGTGGAATGCTTTAGACCCGTTCACTAATGGTACGATAACGGGAGCATTCTATGATTTCTATCAAGATGGTATTTTAGATGTAATACTGGAGCAACGCCACAAAGACTACTATCGACCATTAGCATTCCGTAATACATTAGATTATGATGCTAATTTTGTGAAAGTTATTGTTTTAACTGGCTTGGGTAGTAAAGATTCAAAGAAGTTAACGCCATTAGGCCGTAAACGGAAAACTTATGGTAATACAGTTTGTAAATATAATTTTAGTTGAAACCTTTTAACGATTTTAATTTGATTTTAGGTACAAACCTACCGGGACCACGAATAGCGTATTATACGACAACACAAGAAGGAATTATTCAACATGGATCATCAGTACAATTACCGCAATCTGCTTATCATTCATTGCAACTGCCATATACGATCTTTGGCCTTGGACGTACACCAAATTTTGTTGATTCATTGACTGTTGGATTATCGAATCATTCTCGCACTTGGTCTCAACTAATACCAAATTCACAAATGACAGTAGTTCCGTGGCCGACCAATGATCCAAGTAAATGGAAAGCCCAATTATTTGTAACCCCAAGTAAACTAATTTTAATGAGTGTTATTGCACTTGGTGGCACCTGTATTGTAATCATGTTAATTATATTAGCACTGTATATCAAAGAAAAACGTGAAGATAAAAAAGAAAGACTACAAGAAGCACATCGATTCCATTTCGATGCCATGTAAATAAACTAAATACCGAATTCAATAATATTTTACCGTTAATAATTTAATTTTATTTTTCCATTCGGAGTACATATTTTCAAGTGCTTAAAAATTCACGGTTTTTTACATGAAGAAAAAGAAAATGATGAATTATCGAAACATTTTTTTATTATCGATGTTAATTCGAAATCATAAAAACAAATGTTATTTACTATCATTAATTTGTTTGTTCATTGTTTCCAATTAATTATTGTATTTAACATCGGACGCAATTTAAAGTCAAAAATAAAAAATATTTATTTGTACTTGTGGCGTGCATTTATTAAGTTAATTTGGCTAAAAATTTAGACGAAAGAAAATATTTTGGTTTAATGTCCATTCTCTGTAGTCATTCCTGTATTTTTCATTGGAATTCTATGAGCTATTTGCTGAAAATGTTTTAAATGGAGATCAATAAATTGTTCGTTTCAATCTGGAGAGCATTCTGATTGTATTACAGTAGCATAATGGTTTAAGATTCGTGTACAATGATCACCATATTCATCAGGTACATCTGTACAGGCCCATACTGATCCTCGAGCACCGAACAAAATTTGTGTTACTTCAAAATTGGTAAAATATAGAATGTCGTGATTGTCGGTAGTCAATGGTTTACTAAAATATAGTTATCAAATAATTAAAATTAAAATTATGATTTCAATTGATCAGATTGCACTTACTTGGAATCCCATCGAACGACACATCCATCACGAGGTAGATAATAGAAAAGTCTTTCATCAGGATCAATCGCCAAGGCTTGAGGTTGTCCTAAAAGTTTTCCAATAAAATTTGCCGCCATTAGGGTATCACACCGTCTTTGACCGTTTGCTAAATTTACTAAACGAGCATGATAAAGATTTCCCTCACAATCAGATGCAAAAATCTTGTCCGTTTGTCTAATAGCAATTTCTACAGCGGGAATAATTCGCTTGGGAAACATCCGTGAAAGTCTAAGATCTTCAGTAATTAATTATCATATGATGATTTCCATATTTTTCTCTTACCTTAATTGAACTTTCTTCCATTGATTATTTAGTAAGGAATAAATCACTAGATAATTAAGTCTTTCTGAAGTTAGATATACCTTCACCTCATTGCTATTTATGGGACACGATTCAACATGAATGGATGAAAATATCTTACTTGGGAATTCATGAAATGTGTAACGAACCACCTATAACAGAAAGAAATTTAATAAAACCATTCACCTTAAATTACTGTCAATACTCACCTCTTCATTCCGTTTCAATAAATTGAATGCAATTAATTTTGGCGGGCAAATACATCCGCCATTATCCAGAACCCAAAGTCGTCCCATTTTATCAACATCAGTTCCAATTGTTTGAGTAATTGTAGTGCATCGGGCATTTGGAGTTGTATTTCCATGTGCCGACCAATTTGGAAATACAATCGGTCTCATTGGTAAAAGATTTTCCGGCCAAGTTGATTCAATTAAAGTTGGTACTAACGACATGCACCAAATTAATTTCAATAATTATTTCAAAGGCATTTAATAAACACTCACTAGTATTCCTGTTGGTGCTCTCAATTGATAGAAATGCACGAACATAATATATTGAAACATGAAGAACACGATAATCAGCAAATAAATCAAGATCACTTAAATTCCATCCCATAACAGGCCATTGTGATATTAAATTAAATATAATTGTACCAAATAAAATCACTTTAGTGTAAGACAATTTGTTTTTTAAGTCCATCTATGATTGATGCGATAAAAGATTTGAATCAACACTCTTAATTGAGCCAATTGAATTAGTTTCAACTAATGTGAATTATGATGACGGGTTTTCTTTTGCATTTACATGTAAAATTAGTAATCAGTTTACGTATAAATTAGACTTTAATCGGAGTTATTCTAACATAAACAGGAAACTAGAATACAGCAATTTCTTTTATATCTAATAGCGAATAAAATACAATTGTTATGTTTCCAATTAAACAGAATTATTATATTTTGATTTCAATTGCAATCCAATTGCAGTAACGTTTTTGTGTTTATCCATCTAATCGAAAATCGAAAGTACCTGGAAAAATAATGGTGAGTTAATTTCTGTTTCTGTTCATATTATGTCTGTTTGTTTTTGCATTTTTTATTTTTATAGTTGTTGAGGATTGCATTGTATATCAAATAATTTCTTCATGATTCGTTACAGGTAAAACTTATTATTATTCAAAAATATTAAAATTGTTTAGTAAACTAATTCACTGAATTCAATTCGGCATTAATTCATTGGCAAATAAAAATATCATTACGTGAATCAAATTGGGCCAATAAAAAACAGTGGCGAAGTAATAGATCACCTCTCCATTATAATTACATTCAAATGTTATTCACAGCTAGTAAATTTTTGTTTTGTTTTGTTTCATTTTAATATCACTACAATCATTGGTTGTTAATTTTGTTAGCCATTTACGGTAAATCTAACTTGATTCGCCGAATTTAAATAAATTTCATAATTATTATAAATATTAATGTATAGAAAAAAAAACAACTAGAAATTAAACCAAATAAATTTTATAATTTATAACTAAAAAAAATGATTAAGAATGACTCGCCAGGAATGCTCAAAAATTCAACATTAAATTGGAAATATTTGTTTGTTTCTATCTCTCATTCAATGAACATAACAAATCCTTCAACTTTCTTCTATATTATGCATTGATTTTTCGATTTAATATCCATCGTTTCGATCATTTCAATTAATTCATTTATTTTTTGTTTGTTTGTTTAATTCAGCGATTAGATTGAATTTTAGAATTAATATTCGATTAGTGGTTTCATTCGCAATAGAACTCTTCACAAAATTAGCTAATGTATTACACACATTCTCCAATATTCAAGCGCTTACGGTTTGTTTATTTAAATAATTCATGAGGGCCATTAAACGTCGTTTTATATTCTTCTGATCATCGAGAGCGCATCCCAGTAATGCGTTCTCAAACTTTTTATCTACATTATTTGTTAGCTGTGTCATTGAAGCATCACTAGAATAGCAGGCATTCAGGAACGTTTGGCATCGTTGGCGTGCCATCACTGGATCATTATTTGTTATCAGTGAATCTATTAGAATGTTGATTTGATGTAATGACTCTTCCTGAGCGGGATCTCGTACAGTTTTAACATTTAGATCAACCGTACCCAAACGGGAATTTATTCTTTGCAGGTAACAAGTAACTTCTTCACGTTCATCTAAAATCAATTGAATAGATATTTAGTATTACACCACTTAAACACATAATATCATCATGATTGAATTAATTAAACATATTAGTTATTACATTCATCAAGACTAGCAAGTAATTCATTGTTTTTAATCAGATCGATCGACATTAGTAAATAGTCTCTTTTCTCTTGAAGATTTAATGCTTCTTTACGAATTTTCTCTACTCTTGTATCCAATTGGTCGAGAACTGCAATAAATCTAAAAATTGTAAAAATATCAATGATATCATCATCAACAGTTATTGGTATTTCGAAAGCAATAACAGTACCGTTCCACTATTGATTTCTCCTGGCTGCTGGTACCGGCATCATCAATCTTTGGTAATCTCCATTCAGCATCCATTCCTCCCATTTGTGAATTTCCACTGTGCGACAGATTGTAGTCTGTTTCCATATTACCCCCGACATCAATGTCCATACTCTCCTCCTCTGGTATGGAACGAATACCGTAACTATTGAAAGCCAGTTTGTAGGACTAATCCCGGTTTAACCTCTTTTGCGGATTTTTTTTTAAGTTTTATATTATTAATGTAATTGTGGAGCACAAGGCGAAACACTTAGGCTAAAAACAATGAAAATCAATTATAGTTTTTACAAGTTTCACAATTCCAACACACTACTTGTGTGCCTGCTACAGATTTCACACCAAATTTAGTAAGTTGAACTCACCTCTATAATTTTATTAAAATCACCTAGAAAATGATGTGAATTTTAAAATGGAATTTAAAGTAAAAAAAATACGAGTCTGATTCACGGCAACATAATATTTACACGGTGTATTTCCCCAAGGAGACGGTTCGGAGAATTTGGTCGTAATGACACAAAATCCGCTGAATTGACAATATGGATGTGACAACGAGTACGATGGAGCCGCGAATTTCGGTTGCTTATACCAACAAACAGGTCAGTCACATACACCTTAGCACTATCTATTTGGTAGTTTCTAGAATAATTAAAAGCAGTCACCTCAACGCAATTAACCAATTATAAATGAAACAATTTCTTTCAGTTTTTATTAAATTCTCTTTTGTTTGCGAATTGAAAAGTAACATAACCTACGGCTAAAGAATACCACTTTAATTTTTATGAGGAACCACTCTTAGTGCAACGTTTCCAAAACTTCTTAACATCTTCATGACCATTTTTGGTAACTACCATAGTACGAGTTCTCTCGTTTTGCCATATAAGAACATCTATTGACTGAGCATAGTCACGCAATGTTATAAAATCACCTTGCGATAAGAATTGGTTGTACGCAACACTTTCGGTGAACTTAAAACGATTTCGCTCATTTTCCCATAATTTAATTTGATCAACCACAGTCGGCGGAAGTGGTGATTTTGAGGTTGTCGTCTGTTCCTTTCCCAGCATCTAAATTTATGGAATACTCTTAATTAATTCTATTCTCATTATTATAATAATTTTGTAAGCATACACTTTGATGAGCATGTTTCTCCAAATAGCTGATTATTTGATTTGCAGTTATGCCGCCTTTTAAAGCTTGTCGCACCGAATCTCGTGTTAGGATTCCTACCACCAAATTAGGAAATCTATAACACAAAGTATATTTGTCAATAAGTAACTTAATATCCGTAAATAAATAAAACTTACCTATAAATTAACTCTGTAAATAAACCTAGCAACGCAACCTGAAGATTTGAATCGGTGTATGCATAAACTCGATAGTTTGTTTCGACGACAATAAATCCTTTATTGAGATCACTCTCCTCATCTTTATTAATGGCAGGTACTGCATTATTGTTTGTGATGTTGATCGCTAAACGTGTTGGATAAAAACGGCCAGCCTTGCGCTAAAATAAATAAATTTTCAGAAATACAATAATTTCAATTGAAATCAGCAATTGTCTCACCTTGCGTTGATAAACTAAACCGAATTCTCTCAAGTGTTGAAGGAACGTTAACATTCCTGGATTTAATCCTTCGGAACTATAATCCTTACCCAAAGTTGAGAAACTCAATTGAAACAACATTGACATACATTCAGCCAAATTGAGTCCCTTTTCTCCACAAGTATCCAAATATTGTAACATGAAATGCCATACTTGTGAATGAGTATCCATAAGGAGAAACTGAAATCCTTGTTTTGTGATCATTGGGTTGCCATCACTTTCATCTTGTCGCATTAAGTTTGAATGTATTAAAATTCGAACAGCATCTGGTGATATACCTTCTTCTGCGCCCTTTACTGAATTTGAACCACCAGCACCGACCATGTAATGTAATACACAACGCCACCGGCACATTGCATAGTTATCAAGGAATGCAATGTCACGAGCCTTTGAATCTGTTTCCAACAGATTTGACATTGTCCATGGACGGCCACTAAAAACCAATCGATATTGTACATTAAATGTGTTTTAAAACACCGAATTATATAAAACAGTTACCCTCCTAGGAGTGCTATTTTTAAATTTCTTTTAAAAATCGGTGATAATTCCCATGCCGGTAAACCACCAGGTATTGGAGCACTTCTCCAGATATGTAAATCGGATAATGATGAAACAGCCATTGTATGTTCTCTAAAATATCAGTTACACCAGATTTACGTTATAAGAAAACGAATATTCATCACAAAAATCGCTTACTTTGCATATACTTGTGAGCTCCATGACGATACCACAGCCTGAGGTACTGGCTGTTCGACAAATAGAATACGAATCACAAACTGTCGTGCTATTTCTGGTAACTCTCTGGAAAACAATTAGTGAATTTAAGGATACTGATTGCACCGGTATTACATGTATACGAGTACCTGTAGACAGCCAAACATACTGGAGGGTAGTTGTAGATAGTCTCCATCATCTCCGGTGGCTTGGATTTCAGGTAATCTAATAATGATTTACATTCTAAATGAACTGGAGCTACTATCTTGGCACTTTTATTTTCTTCTCGTTCTGACATCGTTCCTGAATTAGGATAAACTTTTGAGGGCAATCAATCTCGATTCCGAAATAACCTAAAAACATGAAGAAACAGTTTTTATTTACGTGATATACTGAAAGTGAAGTGGTTGATATGCCTTTAATTACCTGCCTTTCTTATACCCTTAGGCGTGTTTCTAGCACAGTTTTACTCATTCGCTATTCGTTATAATTAAATTTTAATTTATTTTATTTTTTCCCGAAGATTTTGTTATTGTTTACATTTGGGTGATTGTTTGGTTATGTGACGACAAATTATCGGCAAGCGCCTACATGTAGATAAAATGTCATATTTGCCGGGATTTTTTGAATCTAAATGAGTCATACTAATTTCGTCATTTGTATCAATTAATTTAATTCATATTTGTACAAGTTTTAGTAGCCAATATTGAATTATTTTCTGTTGGTTTATCAAATAAGAGATACCCATCTCACAAAGTTCCTATTTGAATGTTTAACTTTCTGATATTGTTTGAAATGTTTCCTGTGATTAAATAGGAAAATAGAAACAGTTTGCTAACGATACACTCGTTTATTGTGTAAAATAACATAAATGTAAAGAATATCACTGTATAGATTCAAATATATATGGATTAATTTGGTATACAAAGGACTCCAGTCTTATGTATATGTATATTAAATTGAAACAATCTACTGATCAGTTAAAACTCGGATCCGCAATTAGAGCACCGCTTTCCCTTCATTGCCAGACAACAGAGAATGCCAATTGGGAAGAAAAAGATAGCACAGAAAATTCCCAGACAGGAGTAGTCCTCTTCCAGCACACCGATGCGACATACGGGACATCCATTTACCAAAGCGATGCCTGCTGGCATTTGGATCACTGTGTTTGTTATCGCCCCATATTGCGAAGCATTCGAAGGCGGAATGGTTATCACTGTTTGCGAGACTCCTGGCACCACAACTCCCGTTGCTGGTATTTGATTCGGTTCGATAATTACATAGGACGGTGCTGTTGCGGCTGGTGCTAAAATGATGGACATCAGTTTATTATGTTTTAATTAGAAGTGCAGACTTGAAATTGGATAACTCACCAACATATAGGGGTTGATTCTGTGATCCTCCGATCACCTCTTGATAAGAAGGAGGCAAATCTGGATTCTTTCCGTCGGCTGGACGCATAATTATGAACTTGAATCTCTTATTTACTAAAACAAACTGATATTATTTACACTTTAAAAGTAAATTACTCAGTTAGATTGAATCTACGACTAAAATAATAACAATTCTTATCAATTTTTGATACTTTCTTGTTGCAATTAGAAAATGCATTAATTTATCACTGTCTTCTATAACTCTTACTACCCATTTGATCTAGACTTAGGCCCAGATACCAGCTGATCAACATTATGACAACAAGCATTTTGAACTCTTTTGAACAATGTCAATGGTCGCATTGATTGAAACTTTAAATAATTTCAGAAAACGGACCGTTACCAAAGTATTTTTTAACGAAAAATGATGATTGGAACTTTTCTTGCTATATTTTTAAGAACACCTGTTACGAATTGAAAGAAAAAATTAACATAAAACAGATCCAAATTTTCTATTTTTAATTTTATATGATTTCTCATATTTCATTTCTACGTGACTTCTCCTTCCATTTAGCAAAGTCACACATCCTCGTTTCTACAGAAACCTGCTTCAAATATAAAGGAATTTTAAGTAGGAACTTGTAAGTAGTGCCGCCATACATTGAAAATGATTACAACTAAAAACTGAAACTTTTGGAATTTCCTTTGATTCCGTATTTCCGCCTATTCCGTATTCCAATTTATCCTGTTTCATCAATATCTTCTTGAAAAACTGAATTTCTCGAGTTTTTGTGGTTTTTGGAACAGACGACCATAACAAGAGGAAGCAAGTTTTCTCGCTCGAATAACAATTTTTCAAAAAATTTTCTATGAAATTATATTTTGGAAATTGTAACCCATAGTTCACAATTTCATTGAAAAATGATTCTTCGAGCCATAGAAAGATTTCCTATCAATTTTTAGGATTTTCAATTTCAATTTCAAACAACAAGAAAAAGAATAAATAATAATTGACTTTTTCAAATTTTATTATAATCAAAAATGAATTTCTAAATTTATCAAAAGTGAAACTTTTCCTTTTCTTTTTCAAACGACAGTAAAAATAAATATTATCAGAGAATCTACAGCTTCACACGGTGTGAAACAAGGACGAAGCAATTCATTTCAATACTCAAATTCAAGAAAAAGACAATTGTTATTAAGGAAACATTCATTCTCTATTATGTTATTGATAACTTGTACTTAATCTAAACGAAATAAAATTAAATGTTCAATTATAAACCGGATTACACATATTAAACGAATAATTACAATCCGTATTACATATAATTATATACAACCGAATAAATTGCTTAATCGAATTAAATTGGATAAGTTATTATAAAATTTAAATGAATTATTATAAAAATTAAAATACAAAGTTACTTAATAATGTCATGTGAAATTATTACAGCTCTATTGGTTAAATAATTACATTATAGTTTAGCATCTTCAATTTTATGCTGATATCGCAATTAGATACAATTTAAGCATGATTAATCTTAAGCTAAATTCCTTTGTTACATATTTATTCGAGTAATTAACAAACAAAAAAATAAACTGGTAATATTGGCTGCTGCAACATCCTCCTCTGCTATCTTTGGATCAGTGAATCGCTCTATCATCCACAGCTATCACATGATTTAGTGATTGTATTCTGTGTATTGATTATTACCGTGTTAGTCCATAACATTTCTTTGGTATAAATCCTTAATACTAAATTCATAGAGAACTTGATTTTTTATTTAGTTGAACGATGATACCATTTGATTAGAACGTTCCACATATTAGTTAACTTAAAGACCTTCTGGCTTCGGTAAGTTGGTGTCATAAGCACGTATAACATCGGCTTGAGACACGGTTCCTCCTTCTTCTTGTGAAAAGGCGTAGCCATCTACAAACAATTGAATCATAAAAGAAAATTATTAATATTCATAACATTCATTGCACTATCACAATTGGAATAGAAAAAAAAAAAAACAATTAAAAATTCAAATGAACAAAATCGCATGCACCAAACTAATTATTTTATATTAAATTGTATATCATTGAATGACTACTAACCCACTACTATACTGTGTATATCAGATAATTGATATATAATTTTCATAATTAACTGAATTACAATACAGCTAAACGGTCTATTATATGTATGGTGGTGTTGTATTGTGAGAGGTGGTGGTGCATTAAATATAATTATTGATAGTTTTAATAAATTATCTGTGTATAAATCAACAAACTTTACTACTTGTGTTTAACTGCTGTGTTAAGCGTACATTAAAATTAAGAATATGAGATTATAGATTCACTGAGTACTTTAATGGTATTCCCCCGTATAATAAAACATTCCATTACTTAAATTCAAATAACAATATTATAGCCAAAATGGAACAATCGAATCCAAACTATCAACTGAATTATGAATAAAATTAGTTTAGAATCAAATATCAGACTACAATTAACAATTTAAACAAAAACAAAAAACAATTAATTGGGATATGAATTGAAATTATAATCAAAGGTACATAGTTAATCGAAGTCATTAAAATCAAATTCAATTGTATTTGTAATTAATAAAACAGTTAAATTTGAAAGAATTACAAAAAAAGAAAGAAACAACACCATTGAAATCAAAACAAATTAATTAAATGAAAATACCAAAACTCAATTAATTTTATCAATTACTCACGAGACAATTCAATTTCCGCTGCATTTGGACTTGTTCGTCTGCTAAATGCGTTTTTAACGGTCCGAAGTAATCTCGCGGTTTCACCTAATCTGTAAGGATTTATTAACAGGAAAATATTGTGTTTTTTTTTTTTCCGTTTTTCAGTCTTTCTTTTCATAAGCAAATTTATCAAAAAAACGATTAATGTTCTGATATAAAAATCAATTAAGAATAACAGTTGATTTATATGTCATCAAAAATATCCCAATTTGTTGTGTGTCTGCCACTGAATTTTCAAAGATACTCAAATACCGAATATTCAATAAACCGATAAGAAATATTCCACACTCATTAAACCATTGATATTCAACGATTAATAAAATTAGCATTGAAATGAATAGCATAGATAAGCGCAATAAGCATAAGCATTCAATAGATCGCATAATAAAAGTTTTAAATCCTTATGATATTTGGAAAGCATCGTGTATTGTAATTAGATTATGTTGTATGTAATTGCAATTAAATGTTCAATATTTGTTCAGCAATTAAAAACTTTGTCATAATTAAAATTAAATTATGTATCTAAGATACATCAATTGACTAAATCAATTATTTGCTAATGATTAAATTAAAATTACTTACACCGCACCAATGATCCTAAGGCATGCATTGTTCTAGAGAGTTGAACGGTATTATTTAGAAGGTATACCAACAGTAATTTGTTTTATTTTTCAATTATCAATATGATTAATTTCAAGTCAATTGAGAAGATAAGATAATAGCAGAGACAGAGATAGTCAATTACAGTTCATATTGATCAGAATTATTGTTAAAAATTAATCGAAATAAAACAAACAAAAGTCAATTGATTAACCATCAATTTGCAAGGGTAAAAGCAAACATTTCAAAGTATGCAAATAATTCATCCATATCACAATTAGACTTCATTAAAACTTGTTTTATACAATTTTCCTTTTAATTAATTTCGTCTTAGTAATAAATCACAAATGGGAGAGAATAGCCTGTATGCCATTCATTGATTTTGTGTCATGTATTTATCAAATTTATTTGACTCCATGTTGGAGGTGGTAACGGTCCAACCATATTCATTCGTCGGTTTGTTGACGGTTTTACACTAAACATAATATGGGGTAAACAACAATAAAAGAATTTTTCATTTTAATATTAATTGCCATATCTGTTTCATATTACACACAATAATTAAGACACACAATAAAATCCACTCGTAAAAAAAAATACAAAAATATTCGTTTTAATTCTTTTCGGTTAACAAAGAAAATGTCCTTGTTTAGTGTCACGTATCACTGCAAACCAGTTGTCAGAGTGTCATACATAAAATTTTATATAAAAAAAAAAGCACAAAACCCAATCATCGATTCAATATGTTAGATGTACCATTTAAAAACTAATGCTACAAAATAACCATTGTTGCTGAATTATTTAAATTGTAATTAGAATCAATGTTGTCACAACGTTGAGACATGTGTCTCAATGCACAAAAGTGTGTGTTAAGTTCCATTATAAAATGTAGTAAAATCAAATTATGTATACTTTCCAATAAAGCCAATAGTCTTTTAAAAGAACGGCCTCTTTAATAATCATAAGAATAAAACCATAACTGAAACCATTTTTCATGTGCCCAATAACACAGGCACACAGAAAACTTCAATCAAATACATGAAATCATAAAGATTCAAAATTGAATGCAAAAAACCAAACATTTTGTATTAAAAACATTAAAAATAAAATAAATATTTCTTATTTTGAATATCTGAATAGAACACACTCATAATTTAAAACAAAATTTATGTGATAATAAAAAAGAAACATTATGCAAAACAATTTAAACTAAATAAAACTTAACATGATTAAAAACTATAAAATAATTAATAAACACAAGCATTCTCATTTTTGGCTTATTACTTACTAATTCCAAATAAGCAAATTATTAAAATAAGAAAATAAATAAATAAATAATAAAATGAAGTAAACAGAATCAATTTAAAAATAAATAAATTCGATCACAACAGAACGGGCATATTTTTGAATAAAGAATATTAACACTGTATTCGTATTGTGATTTATCCAAGTGTTTAACAGTTCTATTTGAATGGGTGGTTAGTGGAAGTAATTTGTTTTTTGTTTTTGGAAAAAATTTTCAACTTACGATGTACGAGATTCCTTAATTGCTGCACTCAAGTCTTGTTGTCTGATCTCTGATTCACGTACCTTATCAGTGTCCGATTTAGCAACAGTGTTTTTCACCCTACAAATATATAAATCATAAGCTAAGGTAATTCCAATTCATAAAACAAATGATTCAATTTCCATACGCTATTATGACAAGATCTGATAATAATGCAGCCACAGGTATTAATATAATTCCCAACCATATTACCGGTGATGTAAATAACATACGATCCATACCAACGAATACACAAGCTAATTTAATAGTTGGCCAGAAGTGACTAAAACAAAATACAAATTAATATTAATAAATCAATAAATTATAGTGGATAATATTTTAAAACGTTGAATAACATTATCATTAAATTACCTGTATATTACAACGAATATGAACCATAATGCGATTGATCCAAATATAGAACAATGCGTCACCCAGGTCCATGAATTAGTAATTAAACCACCTTTCAGACATACAGTGATAATAACGCACTATAAATATCATTTAAAAACGAAAAAAGGAAAAAGAAAAAAGAAAATAGTTCAATTACATTACATTCCACAACGGTCAAAACAATTAAATTTGATATTTACCGTATACACAATATTACCCAATGTTAAGTAATCACTCGTTTTTCCATTACCCCATAATGTTTCAGTGGAAAATAATCCCATTGGCAACCAGAATAGAATTAATGAATGAAATAGTGCATTGAATATCCATACCCAAAATATCTTATAATTAAATAGTTGGGCCTCTTGTGATGGCTTATACAATGCCGGATACTTCATCATTGTATCAGCTGAACAAATTTTATCAAATAATCCCATTGCGAATGGTGGTAAAGCAGTGAACAATACATTATACAATCCAATCGTCCATCTTTCAAATATAATTTGGCCCGACCTAAAACCATAAAATTGAATACAATTAACATACATTACGGAAAATTTTGTATTATGAATAATTTAAGAAAACATTTTCTTTTTGTTATTCATTTTGTTATAAATTACTCACCATCCTGAATAAATGGCAAACCATAATTCAATGACGTATAAACATACATTCTTATAGAAACTGTATAATATTAATTTACTCATTCGGCTGTAATTCCATGCTCCATGTACTAATAGTAGTCGCTGTAAGAAACGGAATTGAGCTATCGAATAATCTGATGCGCATGCAGCCTGTAGTCCTTCGGCACCGGATATTCCAACACCAACATGTGCTTTTTGAATCATTGCCACATCGTTGGCACCATCACCAATGGCTAAGGTCACGGCTTGTGTATTTACCGTCACCAAGTCAACTACCTCAGCCTTTTGCATCGGTGATACCCGACAACAAATTACCACCCGACAAGATATACATAAATCTAAGAATTCTTTTCGCAATTCACAGCTCAAGGCGAATTTTAATGTTTTACCATCAACAATTAAACCAACGTTATTATCCAAGCCTATCGATGAACCAAATTCACGATTATGTCGATGTATACATTCACGGGTATTCTAAAAGAAAACAAAAATCCATTTAGATATTCATCAATTATTGTTACTGACCTAGAAATGTTAGCCTTTATTTCAAATTACTTACGTCTAATGTTTCCTCATTTAATATGATTAATTCCATACCGTCCTCATGTGATAATAGTTTACATGAATATCCAATATTAATTGCGGTCTCTTGTTTATCACCAGTTAACACCCAAATGTGAATGTTTGCCTTTTTTAAAGCAGCTATTGTTTCTGGTACACCTGCATAACGATACAATATTATGTATCACCGATAATTAATAATTAACATAAAACAAATATATATTAAGTGAGTCACTCACCATCTTGTAATTTATCCTCAATAGCTGTTGACCCCAAAAGTGTTAAATTATTTTCAATTAAATTCGCTGCATCTTCCACCTTTCGTTCACGATGATTTATTGCGGTTGCTGCTTTATGATACGTTTCATGCCATTCAGCATATACATCTGGTTGTATAACAGTCATAGCACAACACAATGTTCTTAAACCTTCCGTTGCAAAATCTTCAAGATATTGTAACGTTATCTCTTTATATGCTTGGCCTGACACTGCTAACCGTTCATAAATTACTGTGTCAGCACCTTTGCAATAGAGTTTAATTTCACCCTCTGGGTTTCGCACAATTACCGACATGCGTTTTCTACTTGATGTAAAATCTAATACATTCAATATTTCATAACGACGTATCTCTCCAAGTGCATTAATTTCCACATACTCTGGTGTACGTGTTTCAAACACATACCCAAACTTCATTGCACCATATACAAGGGCGCGTTCATCCGGACTAGCCGCATGATAAAATATATCATCTACTTTACGTTCTGGTATTACTGTATGGCAAACGGCTAGTAGAATCATAAATTCCTCAATTACAGACGCAGATTGATGTTTATTCCTTAAATCCTAAAACAATAAAATGTCACACCATCTTTATTTAATTCGAATCAATAATTTAATGTTTACACTCACTTGGACCAATTGTGATTCTTCTGGAGTTGATTCAATTGAATAAATACTTTTAGCTATTGAACACTTTTTGAATTCCATTATGTTGCACGTTAATGTGCCTGTTTTATCCGAAAATATGTACTTTACCATACCCAATTCTTCATTTAAATTCGATGTTCTTGCCATTGCTGGTGTATCAGTTACGTCATGATACATTTCAATATCAAAATTAATAAACATCGCTTGTACAAATCTGACTAATTCCAATGTTACTTGTAATGATATTGGTATAAGATTGTTATATAAAATTATAAATGTAAGAAGATTATAACCAAAATTCTTACTAGCTTCACCTAAAACACGAATCAAATAATTAATGAATAATTCTGATGATTCAATCAGTGTGAATTTAATTACCTATTCCTAAATACCAATTAGAATCAAAATGACCTCTTGTCCAGATCTCATTACATACAGCACTTATAATGCATAGTATAGAGAGAATAAAGAATAAATTTAATATTTGAGTGTTTGTCAGTCTGTCTACTGATGATCGCTGCAAATAAACAATTAATTTTATCGTTATTTAAAATTCTCACATTGAGAAATAAATATTTATGAACAGCACATCGTACCTTTAATGGTGCTGAGGTAGAATTTCTCATTAATTTTGTATCGTGTCCCGTATAAATTACAATACCAAAGATCCATGATGTATTCCGTAGCATAGCACCACGTAATAATAGTTGATCTGGTCCAAGTGCCACTGGCCTACAATTAAGTTAAGCAATTTATCAATCATCAAATTAAATCATTAAATTACTTTGACCGTCATTCACTTACTGTTTATTTGGCTCCTTTATAACACCATTAAAATCATATAAATGCCT
Source organism: Coboldia fuscipes (assembly GCA_001014335.1). NCBI lineage: Eukaryota > Metazoa > Arthropoda > Insecta > Diptera > Scatopsidae > Coboldia > Coboldia fuscipes. The sequence goes on from JXOR01001502.1 coordinate 17,608, forward strand.
GTTTGGCGGTTCACATTCTAAAGTGCCATTCAATTTCACTAATTCACTAGTCTCCACTAACCGTGCGGTTGACGGTACACCTTGACGTATCTTTAGATTTGTCTCACCATCTAAATTGGACGTTTCAATGAATGACATACCTTGTGGTTCACTAAAATGCAATGCATGACATAAACATTATCAATTAATTAAATTCCCAAGATGAGAAACACAACAAACAAAATGCTTATACCTAGAAGCCAAGAGTACTAGATCAGCTGGGAAAACTCCATTGTTGAATATCTTTACAATATCTCCGACACACAATTGCTGCCATCGAACAGATTGCCAGCCACCTTCCCTTATAATATCAACCATACGATAATTTGTCTCATTGTCAGCACGATGTCTCTTCTAAAATTGTATACATATAGTATGTTAATATTGCATTTTTAAACAACTTCTTTGTTCTACATGCAAAATTCATAAAAAAGTTTCTAAACCATTGGTGGTTTATAAATTGAAATAAAAACAATAACAACTTACAAAATCTTCAACAATTTCCTTTATAGCACTAACCGCTAAAATAAACATTAACGGTACCAATGTAGTGTATCTACCTGTTGGTGATACATCTGGTATTTGTTGTAATATTGCAATTAATAAGAAAAAACAATTTGAATATCGTCTGAATTGTTCAAATAGAAATATTGGTATAAAGCTTAACACATTATATTTAGCTGTTGATATATGATTTGTACAAAACTTTGTTGGCTGTTGACGATTTAATAAAATTAAACGTTTATCACCATCATCAATTGTAATACCAGATACGGTGGCATCGTCATCATCTGAAATTTTAAGAAGAAATAAAATCATGAATTAATTTGTGACCTGGTCAGAATGGTATCACCCATAGGTAAATTGATAGATATCACACTCAGAAGTATTGAAATTCATCAATAAAATCAGTAAAAAATCATATCAATGATGGACAGGAGGGAAACAACAACGATAGACAACCCCTTCCAGAGTAAAATCATAAATGTTATACACAGCCAACACAACTACTCTAGGATTAATAAAGTGAGAAATATACATTTAAAGGAAAATCGATAAATTGTTTTAATATTAACATGTTACAAAGTATAATGGAAATTATAGTATCATCTATTATTTATATAACCATTGGATTGCCTTTAAATATCATTTCTCTTTGACTTAAAACATTCTTGAAAGTGGAACTGTTACGATGATGGGTATTTTGAATCAAAAACAAAAGAAAAAGAAAACTTTCATACTTAACAAATTGAATGATTTTAATCGATTTTTTTTTATATAAAAGTTAGTAAATATTATATTCAATTAACCATTTGGTCTGCGACAAGGTACATGCATACGAAGCGTTTCATTCACAAGCGCTGTTTTATTTCTATATCCCTCAACAGTACGGCGCCACCAATGATCAAAATTCCTTATCATTTTTTTTTTTAATTTTTCTTTTGATAAATTTTCCTTATATTGTCCATACAATATTGATTAAAATTTCACAGAATTTCTTTTCCCCAATGGTTGAAATATGACCATTCTTTCATAATATCCAAAAATAAGTTAACAGTCTGTTCACATAATCTAGTTCCAAATAAAGTGGAAGCTAATTAACTAACAAGTATTATCTAACACTTTCACAATTCTATTCATATAAATTTTAACACCCATCAATTTAATAGAATTTCATTGATATCATTTTCACTTTATCATGTTTGTCACAACAAGTACAATTAAATTTATTACATTTACTAATTATTATTACTAACAAAATACAGAAAATAAACTAACAATGAATTGTTTTTCTGATTAAAAAATTGTTCGCATATGGAAAATGAACGTACAACCTTCAACTAAACCATCCGAATGAAAATTTTATCGGTATAGCTATAACCAGACAAAATTTCTCCGTATTTGGAATAGAAAACAATTAGGGGGTTGATATACAGCAACAACAACAGCAATCATAAAAATCCGATGGAAGTCGATTACTTCCACATACCACCTGTAGTATTCCCCAACAAAACATCATCATTGTTATTATCAAACATTTCACTATTTTTTTCCAATCATTTTTATTTCAAGTTCATCATTTCCATCCCGTCAAACTCACAGATAACAACACAATTTAAAATTAATTCGTTTCAATAACAAACTATAAAACAATTATACATCCGCTGATAAATGTTAATCTACGTGTAAATAATTGTATTTGATTCTGATTAAACATACAATTAAATCGATTCATGAAGAGTATAGATAGTGTACAATAGAATGATTGAGTGCACATTAAATATGTTAATATCAAAGGATACACGGTTTAATATATTATTTAATGATCTGTAACTATACTCGCTCTTCTTTCAAATGAATTATCGTTAGAACATAAATTACATGACAATGTTCTATTAATTAGATGTCCTAAGAATAATGAATATGATTGAAAATTAAATGAAAAATTACGTTCAAAATATGGAAAAATGAGAAAAAAAAATCCAAATAAAACGCATGCTCACATCGTCTACAATTTGTCCCTATTACCGTCGCCGATACGGTTGGTACTGTTGGATTCCTACTGGATCGTGTGAATAGTTTACGTTCCGGCCGTATTCGTTGGAACAAATTTCGCCTTATCCAGTTCCATGTATTCCTACTACCATCTAACACTTGTTGCCCAACACGTTGTATACTTCTTGTTGGTACCACATTTTCATCACTTGACATAATTATTTAATAAACTTCACAGCCTCACATGAATTGTCTAATTAATGAACAATTCAAGTCACCAATTCATGGAATTGAATTGTGTTGAGTTGATATGCGATAAATTCTTTATCAACTTTCGTTGCCACTACTGACTTTTGATTATTCTCAATTCTCAACTTTTACTTTTAACTCGTTTGCTGACATCAACATGGATGATGATATCGTTTCTATTTTCAATAATATCACGTAAGTATTTCTAGCAATTCAACACATGCAAATCATTTTTGCATTTCCAAAGAATATTGTAATACGAAAATAAGATGAAACTAATAAATTGAAGTGAAAATTTTCAATTGAAAATGTTTATTAAACACTGAAAAATGCATTCCAAATTACAAATAAATGACAACACTGTATTCATTTAAAGAAAAACTACAACGAATATAAACATAAAAATTAAACTATCTTATAGTGTTTTCACCATTAAAATAACAAATACATGGAATTCGATGTCAATTTATTATTAGTCATGTTTTTTATAAAATCCACACCATTTGAATATATTGGAATAAAAATGTATCAACACTATTGCAACTATACAAATGTTAGAAGATACGTAGATACACACAAAATTTTTTATATCACCTTCATCAATGTTATACTCTTAATTTAAAATTTTCTGTTTAAGTATTCACCGCGAAAAAAAAAACTGGTTTTCGCTACATAAGAGAAAAACAATTAGTTAAAATAAACTGCTTTTCATGTGTATGCAGCCAAAAAAAAAATAATGAAAATGTATTTGTTATGTTATTACCAGTTTCAAACTACTGTCAAGAGTTTATTAGAATTTCATACACATAATCATTCGCATATTAAGAAACATGAATTATAATTTTATGTTTAGGGTTCTAACTCATCGCATTGAAACTTAACATCGCATTACAGAATTCCACTAGTAACGAAAAAGAAGATTGCTTCACGTTAAATTTTGATTCTTAATCATTTACTTATAAACACCTAAAAAATAGGTAACAATTTCATTTATTTTCCATCAACAATAAAAGAATTAGCATTCGTTTGTTACGTTTATTTATTCGAGTCTGACTATAAAACACTCTATGGCGCACATTATGGTATCTTATCTATAAGACACTTGTTTATTGTAAAATAAATAATTAAAATTATATTATTTTGCGGTAAAATTCAATTATCGTTTGTCTGTCTACAATGATTCATTTAAATTTTTACATCTTTTTCATTTGAATTTTTTAATTTTTACATTTCATTCATTGTCAGTTAATGTTTTTAAAATTTATAAAACGAAAAATAATCCAAATACAAATGATAAACCACCTGTATGAATTTAATAAAAATACAATTAGAAACAGTATCAAATTACAACAAAGTTTACGTGAAAAACCAAACTTTAATAAACCAATAATTTCATAAAAGAAAAAAAAGTATTTAGAATTATAAATAATGTTAAGTCAATTTCTAATATCAAACTTCATTAAACCAAGAATTCGTAATTCATTTATATTCTTTAGTCTATTAACTCCCCAATAAATTGCTTTGAATTAGTGGGCAGCATTAAATATCGATTTTCTTTGATATCAAAAATAACAAAATTTACTATGAACACGAGAATGATTAAATTATAAATTTAAACCAACAAAATTTATATTGAATTATTAACAACACTATCAATAACAAAACGAAAAGTCTATTCAAAATAATGTCCAAGTTCTAATAAACTTTGATACAGTTAAACAGAGCTTAAAAAGCTTTTAAAATAAAACCGAAAACCGTGACACTAAAATCAAGGACTTTTATGTATTCCCATTATAACATGTTTACGTTCCAGCACATCGACTACACTATCATTATTGTTTCAGAATAAAAATTGATATGCATCACATTATTATGAATGAAAATTAATGTTAAAAACCCCTCAAACTTAAATAAAAATAAAAAACTTTTTCTTTTTCAGTTTGTTTTATCAATTTGATATCAATAAGTAAGCGTGTTCGTTACTATAAAATTACATTAATATTCTGATATATCAAATAAATAATTGACCACGAAATTCACTAAGGAAAATAACCGTTTACATTATGCGGCCACCGTTTATTGCCTTAATCTTTTAATCCTTCGAATATTCATCAAATGTATAATAAATCAACTTCATCAACAATAAATAAATGAAACAAACAAATACAATTCATTCCATTGTAAGTTATTAACAATTTATACATATTTGTTAGCTACACATTCACATAAATTACTGAATCACCCAAATTGCCTATGTCCAATTATGTTAATAGAAATCACACTTTGCTAAGTCGCACAATCAAAAAACGTTAATGATTAATACAACTCAACTTGAGACCGTCACCTTATGTATTGCAATAGAACAAATCGATATCAATTTGAAATTGGGCGTTTTACATTACAAAAAAAAAACTGAAACTGATAAAACACCTCTGATTGCACTCACTTTTCATAATTAATAATCAATTTTAAACACACCAAACAATGTACAATGACTGTTAAAGTCAATAACCAATGAATTTTATTCAAACGATGTCCAATAAAAACAAATCCAAAATACCAAATGTAACTTTTTTTTACACAAAAATGAATAATCTCTGACTGTGTCTTGTTAACGGATAGCAATTAATCCTTCTTTATGACGCTTTGTACGCAACTCATTTGTTTATGGAGGTAATGATAAAACCATTCACAATAAAACAGACGTTAATTAACTGTAAATTTATAAAAATGTACAATAATTTAGAAACCATATTAGCTAGTAGCAACGCTAATCCCCCCACCGAATAAATGAATGAATGAATGAAATAAAACGTTACTCAGAATTAACTATCTCGGCTAGAACGAAATTTATAAATGAATGTTTTAGTTAGTCGTATTCAACTCATACTGAATCTTATCTGACCAAGTATACCAAATTTATTTTCTTTAGGAATATGAATCGTTATGAAGCACATATTATTAACTAACAACAATATGTACCCACATGAAAATTGACGACGACGCCAACAACAACTAATAATAAAAATTCAAATCAAAAATACATGAAAATATATGGGTGAATACATTAATCGGATGGCGCTATATAAAAGAACACAAAAAAAAAAATACCCGATGATAATTGACAGACTTATTGCCCACATTGTAATCACTTTATTATAAGTATTCGACAACCAATAACTCAGGTGTATTACGAACAAATCTTACAGAATATCTGATACCAAAGCATTTATAATTCTCCATATAGAATACAATGGCAGTGTTGAAATACAAATCAAATGACAATAATCACATACATACGGTATTATCAATCTAATAATCCTTTCAATTCAAATTGCTTTGGGGCTATCGATTTCAACTGAATTATCCTTACGGAATTCAAAATTATGATTAATTTAATTAAAAAATTATCGTTACCTTCATATTCAATACGTTTCTTTCGAAGCAGTGACGTTAATCGTTTACGATTGTAGAATGCACTATTTGATGGATTACCACTTTGTTGAGAACTTCGTCTACTTTTATCACTACGTACACTATTTTGTTCTGATAATTTACGATTAATTCTAACTGAATTTGACTTAGGCGATAACGATGCATTTCGGCTTAAATTTCTTGACGATGTAATCGAATCAATTGTAAATATTTCACCAGATTGTCCACCAGATGAATTCAAGTCACAAATTTTATTCAATTCAAACATATTTATTCTTAATTTATGATACACGATACAATGGACTACATTAATTATTTACCGTAAACGAAGTTCATGATTATTAAATAATACCACAATTCAAGTTAACTCATTCAACGTTAATTATTTTCTCACCTGACTACAATACAATATCTATTGATTTGCACTTATATTATAATAAACGAACAATTAACAATAATGTAATTCATTCACATTCAAAATTTATCTACTAATTGACTTACAATTACGAATTCACACTACACAAGATTCCATTACAAATTCATTACAATATTGAATGTTGCATGGAATTTAAGTAATTCTACTAATATTAAGGCCATCGTTGGTAAACCAGAATTATAGAAATTCAAAAAATGTCTTAAATCCTAATTATTAATTTTATATAACACTTAAAACAAAGCATTTCTATTAACAATTTTTAAAATTTGACTAAAGTAACGCAAAATAAAGGTGACTCTCTAGTAACAAACACAAACGTAACGGTCAACAGGAAAATAGAAACTGAAACGATCCCACAATTTTCATTTTACTATTTCATTATTCTTTGGTCTTATTATCCCTTTAATGCCTTGTATGTGTCCTTTTCACTTTTTTTTTTATTTTCATTTTATTCTGTTCTGTCGTGCCCATATTTAATCAATTTCCATGATATCTAACACTAACTATTAGGAGAGTGAAGCGAAAATGAAAAAATAAATTCCGTTTTATTTCATATAAATTTTTTATGGTAAAAAGCACATCATGAAAACATAACAGTGTTTCAGTTTCAGACCATCAACCATCAACCATCAACAGTCATTATAGAATAGTAAATCCACCAAACCAAACGGCAATGTCAAAAGATTTAATTGGAACTAATAACAACTTGGTTGGTTGGTAAGGTGGAATTCACCCATTTATTGCGTTAAAACCATATTCTTTAGTGATCGCTCCATTAAGATCCATTAAGAAACCAAAAATCAAATAAAACTATCCGTTTATTTAGCGTAAACCCATTGAATAGAATTGGCAAATCGACCCCATTTGCAAATATTCTGTTTCCTTTCGTGTATTTTTATTAGCGATTCCGTGTTTGGCATTTCAAACAATCGAAAAGATGATGAAATGATTTAAACTTCTAAACTGAATAACGTGGTAGACCAATGAAACAAGGTAATTTTCTATTCCTTGTTCCAATGATATTGGTCACTTCTAAATTGAAAATGGCATTTTGTTTTCATTATAAAATATCAGTCTCATGGGAAATCAATTGAGCTATTGCATTTCTTAGTTTCGTTCAGAAAAGGGAACAAACTGTGTGCATATTGTTGCATCGTTTACAAGTTACACAAATTAAGAAATTTAATGTCATGAGAATGGTTTAATTGAATATAATGTCTTCTCTACTACATTCCAATTACAAATATTCCTAAATGACCATTAATTCAATTTAAATGTACACCTAAATACTTATATGTTTTGTTCTATGAGAAACATGTTACAATGATGTCATTCGCTTAAAAAAAAATAATGAAGAAAATTAGTCCTTGGACACCCATTAAATCTTAGATAATGATCGTCATTTAACTGTTAATTAACTATTTAAACCCATCCCAGTTTATTTCAGTTCACGTGACACCAATTTAACTAAATGATAATAAACAAAGTGATATTATATTCTTTCTGATTTTAAATGCTGAAAATAGTATCCGAGAGGAGTGCCAATAACAGTTCCATTAAATTTGGCTTAAGGAAAGCGATAGTGAATACAAATAAAAAATCAATTTCTTCTATAGTTGACCGGCTAAAATTTTACTCTGTTATTTCAATTAACGATTACTAATTTTTTAATGGAATTAACAGTGACGCTAAAATAAACGATTTACGGTGAATGTAAAGTATAATCATAATTCTTGAAACACAATCAGTTCATGAGAATATTAACCATCACATCGAGTGTTTTTAAACACTACATCGCATTGTATTGATGCAATTGCTTCACTTGACATTATTTTTTTTGTAAATAGCTGAGAAGCATATAATGTACTTCGATACTACACTGATAAGAATCATTGTACAGTGATTTGTCGCTGATAAAATCCTTTAATCTAAATCAAATAATGAGCTTTACAAGTAACTGATAACTGATAAGTGATAAGAGTGAATGGGTCAGCAGAAACTAAGGCTTAACTCATAACATTTTCAGTGAAAAATGAAATCACAAGACTAAAAGAATTTCAGTATTCAAATTTAAGAGAAGAATTATAAAATTAGTCCACTTACTACTTATGAGACCACGATACTCTTCAAACGGCATGACTATAATCCCGGCTCCCTAAGACAATCTGCAACTCACTAATTCCGATCACCTTTATCACCATCAACATACGGTGTGACACCATTTAATGCACAAAAGGCATTTCCAATTGTCGATTGATGATTTCAAATTTCATACCATTTGTTATTGTACACTCCACATTTAATTCAATTGATGTTATTATTGGCAATGCAGAAGGCACCAAATTAGTAAACATCAGTTCTTTGTTAAAGTAATACGACGCACCATTAAATCTTTTCCACTAGTCTAGTTCCAACTATTTTACTTACAACGAGGAAACGAAGCAATTGCTCCAACACATTTCACTTAATTGATTTTACAAATTAAAATAATCCATTTATCAATTAATTTTGTGATTATTTTGGTTTTTTTGATTAAATTGTGAAATTCAATGAAAAATGGGTGTAAATGGCTCAAATTATTCACAATTTGTATGCAGAATAATATGACTTCTAACAAATATGGGAAGATATAATGCTTTTTAAAAGAAACAATTCCTCTTCTTTTTCTTCTTTATTTATATTATGAAAATGAAACTCGAATGGCGTCGCCTCTAGTCTAAAAGAAGCATTGTCAATTTTTTGAAGTTTTCATTTTCTGAATTTTATTATACACCGGTCCCATTATTTTACTATACACCTATCCCCTAAACACCCACACGGTACTTGTTTTACACGTTTTCGCTTTTACACGGTTTTCCAAATAAGTTTTTTTTGTTTTTATCGCACTCTACTAAATGCCACTGTGTTTGAACACGCTGCTTGGCTCAATATGAAGAAGTTCACAAAGATCTTACAAAAAATTCGAAGCAATTGTTAATAACCGATTTTATTACCACCAGGTGGTAATAAATATTTCTGCTTCAAACATCGAATCGGCACAAATAACTTCGAGTGATGAAAGTGAATTCCAACCTTCGATTCCGAAAAAAAGAATGAGAGTCATTTCTGATAGTGATGAAGGATAATAAAACACCTTTGGTTTTATTTTTTGTTCTTCTGTTTAATGTATCACTATTCTG
>JXOR01001484.1:0-27059 GCA_001014335.1 Coboldia fuscipes
TGCCATACCTTGTCAAACGCTTTTTCTAAGTAAAGTTCTACTATGATTTCTAATCGAATAATTGATAAGGAAAGTTTTCTTGTTAAAAGTATGTGAATGTATGAAATAATTTGATTTTTATTCCGTTGACAAAGTATCGTTAATGGATAGTGTTATCTTATCGCGTTACCTATTCACGTTGAATGTAATTTATTTTTACATCGTTTTGATAATACAATTGGATTTCGTGGCTTCTCACTTAATTTAAATAAAAATGAGTTTAATTCTTTAATTGAGTTTTAAACTGAAATGGAATTTTTAGACGTTAGAATTATTATGATTTCTGATATCATGCAATGAATTGCTAGTTTTTCTAGTATAAAAAGTGAAGTTGCAATGGTTTATAATCAACATCTACTATCGTTCAATTGACTGCTATGATATGGTGTTACATATTTAAAGGATAACAACCCGTTTATTACACAATTTCATACAGAGTTAGTTGTGGTTAATTAGTAACGGCTATCAGTTGAGAAACGGTTCCAATTCGTCAATGTTCTCTTGAGATAATTAGAAACAAAAGGTGATAATAAGATGATTTTTTTCAATCAAATGAGAACAAGAAATAGTCTCTACTAAAGTGTAAGGTAATTCAATTGGATTTTATAATCAATTGCGTTCTGATTTGCATCTCTGGTTGTTATTATATACCGACATACATAGTTAAGTGATTAATCAAATATTTGTAATCGGGTAACTTGTTAATATCATTTAAATATAATATCCGTTAATTAAAGTCGTTTCATAGTTGAATATTGAACAGGTTTTTCTTAAGAAATGTTAGATAAAATCTAGTCATTGGTGGTAGTAAAATAGTGGGACAATAAGAGAAGTGTTTAACATAAATTATTAGTTATAATCAAACATTAATGTAACGCATAAAAATATCAATTCTGTTGTATTTAATCAATTTTTCTTTGAGAATCTAACACTAAATAGTTGCCTTCTGGGTAACAAAATAATGTGTTACATATTATTCGCACGGTGTTCAACAGGAGACCGTTATTCTAAATTATTTTGATATTATGAATGAAATACATTATGTAATATTCAATTTGAATTTTATCAGTAGCATAGAAACATGTACTTAAGAATTATGTTATGAATGCTGAAAAGAACATTTACTTTGTTCCAAAATGTTGATATGGTTGGAAATGATTTTGAAGCAAAAATTAGTGGTCACAATTGCACTTGGTTTGACTCTCCTAGGATTCTTTATATGATTCATTCGTTTGCTGTGGAGCAGAAAATATCATTACTACTCGCGTAATTCGCTAAATTTGCCGTTGGTTAAGTTTTTTAAAGTCTCATACTTTTGCGTTACTTTTATCTTTCTCCAGTAATTGTGTGTAGTTTTTTTATTAAGAATTTAATAGAATATTGTCGTGTTTTATTTACGCTAATAAATTATAATGGTTTATTCATTTTTATTTTTTTTTTATTTTACGTTGAAGCTCACGATTAATGTGAGGGTGATTACTTTTGATATTTCTGTTTTGTTTTTTCGTCATATGTTACACTGTTCATATGATATTGCGTGAATGAGCGACTGATTATGTTTCGTTAATATATGAATTGTCTTATTATTAGTATGACTGTTATGTATTTATTGTTTATAAGGTGCATTTTTAAATATCTACATAAATATGTTTACAATGGAATAAAGAGAAGTTACGGTACTTGATAATATGCACACTACACGAGGTCAATATTGTCATTTATTTTATGCGCTTTACTAAGAATATTTGTTGGCTTCAAAATAACTTATAATAATATGCATTCATTATATCCAGACGAAATGAAAATAGTAATAAAATTGAGTATATAGCGAAAAAAAAACTGTAAAAAAATAGTTTTTAATGGTAAAATGAATAATGCGCGACATAAAATGAATATTATGATTGTCATATGTGTTTTCTTTTTAACTACGGTCGATGACATAAACATAGTCTATGGATACATTCTTATGATTTAGTTAAAATCAATGATAAAAGTTTTGTTTCGGTAGATAGGTAGTTATTCGTAATTTTTGTGGGTGTTTACACGTTAGTTTCAAATGGAGTGCGAGTCAGAAAGGAACGCGATCAAAGTGTTGGCTTGCGTGCATACAGGACATTTCCAATCCCTAAGACAAGATTAAATGGCAACCATATGATATAGTGAACAAAGGAATATTACCTTAAAAATTCTCTTTTTTTGACAATTTGAATAAATAACAATAGTGGCTCTTCTGTTTATGTTTATGTATTGACGAGTCAGTTTGTAATTTGCAGTTGGTTATTACCTGAGTTTTAATTGACATGGGGAAATTGGTGAATAAATTGAATTTCCTTCTGTTTTCTTTCGACAACAATGAATTCAAATTTATAGTTCAGTTCGATTGAGATTTGTTGTTGAAGTGTAAATAAGTAAAAATTTTGACTAAGAAAAGGTAGGGCCTTTTCAATTTCTGTATAAATAATTTTAAACTGATGATATACAAATTGGGAAAATTTGGAATTAGGCATAAAATAATTTGTGATTTCATCAGATCTAGTGAAATGTGAGAATTTATTTATGAATTTGGTCTCAGTTATAAATATGTTAGTGACAAAATTTGACTTACAGTATTACATAATCATATTTCGATGATTATTTTCTTAATACATTAACATAATATCCATGAGAATGGCATTGCTAATCTGTTTAGCGTTTTGTAAATTAAAATTTGTTTACACTAAACTCTCATTACCATCATCTTCATTTTAATCAAACAAAAAGAAAATAAATTACAGATTTATGTTTAGGTGAAGAAAATTTGATTCATAGTAAATATTTGAAATTGAATTTTGATTTTTTTATGTTTATGTTGCACTTAATTATGATATTTAATTAAACTGTAAAATAGAATGAAGAGCACAATGGGTGTGCTTAAAATGGTTGTGTCATTCATATTCAATTAAAACGTTCAATCGCGTTGGGTGTCATCAAATGGAAACAACAATATTATTAAATGCTTGGACCAGTGAAATTAAATTAAATCTTTGTAATATGCAACTAACAAAATTCATTGGAATTAACCTCAAAATAATGCTAAATCAGACAATTTATGTTTTACGTTTTATGTATTTTTTCCATATAGAATTGCAATTAAAATGTATCAACGTCATGGTTTTGTATGAATTTCATATTATGAAGTATTTTAATAAATTTTTATTTAGAGAATTTGAAGGGCAGTGCTTGAAGTGTAATGTTAGTTTTAAGTTACTCTTTTTATGTCGACATATAGAAATCATAATTTGTTTGTCATAAAACGAACGGAATTAATATCGTCATTTACTATCTATTTGAATGGTTTTGATTGCAATTTTAGAAATCTACTTGTTTTTCTTTTATGCATTTAAGTAACAAACAAAACATTCTTTTATGTTTATCCCACTCACTGTTTTGAGGTATTCTTATTTACATTACAATACGGTATAATGGTGGTAATAAAAAAACATGTAATAATTGATGTAAGTAATTTAACACCCAGATTGTAATGTGATATACAACTAAAGAATAATGTTGCAACATAATGTGTATCACATTATGGAACGATATTGGTTATTTTCTGCGTATATTATGTACATCACTCTATACGGGATTCTGTCTCAATCATATTGTTTCTTTGTATTTCTAAGCTTGTCTTTGTTTGTTACCAGTATTCAGTAAGCAATATGCTCACAATGATGTGGTGATGACTTTGATCACTTCAAGCTTATATGAAACTAAAGTTTATTTTAATCATTGGCAATAAACGTGTTGAATACATAAAACTTTAAAGTTAATGGATGAATTTTATTTTCTATGTTTGACTCCTAAAAATTTTAACGATTGATTGATGGAACATTAATGTATCTAAATATTGTTTAGCTTAGGATTGTGTTACCTTATTAAATGAATATTCAAGGTGACTAAATAAAATTGTATTTGAATTTGTTAGCGCCTAATTATAATTTGATACTCACAAAAGATTTTTTACCTTCCAGACATTTGATTTAATTTCATAGTGAATCTAATGTTTTATGATTTTTATTTTCTTTCATTTTCATGATTCACGACTAATATGAAATGAATTTAAAAGAAAATACAATTTTTATTAAAAGTTATGGAATAGCAAATTGATTGAATTAGAACAGTTGATGCAGAAGAGTACAATAAATTTAGAGTTTATTGATAATTGAGATATGAGTTATGTTACAGTTTTTATTCATATTTATTTTCTCGCCCCAAAGGTATAACAGTGAATTCTTGTTTAAAAAAGTAAAATGAGATTAAGATAATCTCAAATTAGTTTGTATGGTTGAATGATAACTAAATAAAGCTGCAAAATATTCAATTGCAGTCATGAACTGTAGATTATTTTTGCGAGTTTTTGTGTTAGTGAATTGTTAAAGTTTTTGATGAGAAAAGTTAAGTAATTTTGAGTAAAGTAGTGTTCCATAACTTCAAAATATTCAGTGTTAAATTAATTGTACGTTGTATAAAACGTATAAACATTAACGAATTCATAAAATAAAAGAATTAACGAATAAAAAAATTATTTATGAAGAAAGTTTTAATTGATGTTCTGATAGTGTTAAATATTTAAACGATTTTATTGTTAATGGTGGTGTACCATAACAACAGCTAAAGAATAATTATTGTTCTTGTTGAAATTTTAAAAAGGAAATAATGATTTTGTTTGAATATTTTGTAAGAAATGTATTTTGCTTAGAGAATTTGCATATCATTTGGATGATCACCAGTGTTAAAATCAACAGTAGAGACAATTTATTTTTAAACCATAATGTTGGGATTAACAGAAGAATGCGTTTAATCTTAATGGAAAAATTAATTTATTTGTTATAATGAAATTTTATGCGTAAAGGAAATGTTCAGTGTGTGTTGAGCATAAATTTATTATTTATGGTTTTTGGAAAGAGTTGAGTCATACAGAAATGAATATACCATAAATAGAAATTCTATGTATGTGCCTATGAGTTAAATTAAAAGATTATTGAGATGTGGAATACAGATGAATGTGTTATATCTAGTGGATATGCATCTAATGATTAAAGGTAATCATAGTTCTATGGAAATTGATGTTTGTTTGAGTAGTGGATCCACTAGAAATTTTATGCTTAACCGGGATAATTGGATTAGACAATTTAGTTAAAGAAATCGAATATAGTTTTGAAATGCGATCATAACCAAATCATAATTATTCTATAGTGTTTTGGTGTTATTAGATATTTATAAATTTTCTCACCAGACGTTTGGGGAATCATTTTTATTTCAATGTGGCAATGTGCATATATTTTCAGTTACTTGCTTGATTATGGATCAAGACATCTAATGCATTTATAATTTCATAATGAGAGAACTGCAATAACCATAAGGTGGTGCGATGTTTGGGCACCAGACTCTTATAAATCGTCTGATCTTGAAGTTTTTTTTTTTTTTTTTATTCTGTTCTTCGTGGCTTAGATACGGAATTCCGAAAGTACTTTGATGATTTTATAATGTTTCCTGATGTTGAGAAAATGTCTTAATTTACAGTGATATTAAAGCAACTTGGCATTTTAGATCGTCCATAAAAGCTCTGAAGTGGCTTTTATTACAAGGCTTGTTAAATGGTAATATACAGATTGGATTTGTGCGGTAAAATTAAACTGATTCGATGATTAAATTTTAAATAATATGCCCCCCTTTATTGGTGACATGATTTAATGAGTGCGATTAAATGCATTACTATGTGTTTTTTCGCTGAGATACATATTGAATAACTGAATGAATATTAAGAATTTTATGTTCATGTAGATCATTAATATTGATCAAATTTAATGTGTGTTATTTTAACTGATGTTTATTATTTAGTGTGAGATTGTATCTCATTTGAGTGTCCATATAAAAAAATGTTAAATTGTTTCAACAGTGAAACAGTTCTGTGCTAACATTATGTGGAAATATGTTTTTTCTGTTTGTAATATGAATTAGAAATTATGTTACTTTCGTTTATGGTATTTCATAATTTGATAATAAGAATCAATCGGTATCAGTTGAAAGTATATGCCGACTGAATATTATATGCGAAACGATATGGATCTAAACGTGTACACTTAGGCGTTCATTCAACCTCATTGCAAACGAAATATGGTGTTGCTTCTTATTACATTTTATGGTTTAGATTTTATCTGATCCATTGAATCATAATGCGGCGCTTTCGGTTGAATAAAAGTACAAAATTTCTCCCTTGGAGGAGTTCAATTTATGTTCTAAGACAAACGAAATTTATTCAATTAAATTGTATCTATTTGGTTTTTCCTTATGTTATCGTACTAATCATCGGATTACTGGTCGGTCAATTGATATGTGCGCACTCTTAATTTTGAGATAATAGCGTTTAAAGTTACAACACGGACATCAATTCGTTCTGGGGTTTTCATATTTCCTTATGGAAGACAATAAACGACCATGAATATATTGCAATTGTAGTTAAAATTGTAAAATTATGAACGAAAATCGTCTTTAATGTTTAATTGATAGTTTTTCATGATTGAATTATCTTCTGTGTTTATTGCAAATGATTGGCATATGATCAGTTCAATTGGTTTCTATCATTTAATATTTTTGATTGGTAACATGTGCAATAGAATAAAGAATTGAATGAAATTGTATCTGTTGTGGTTATACAATTAAATGGTGAAAGTGGGTACAATATTGTCTTATTTATTTTCTAAATTCATTTGGTACAATTTGAATGTGTTTGTACTTATAATCGACATTTTAATCAGGATATCTAATAGCAATAGATTGGTACCATAGTTTCGGAATGATTTTGGTTTCTTACACTGATTTATTGATCTCAGTGAATTATTTAATAATTTAAATGGAATTGGGCACGTACAAATACTCAATTCAATTTGATTGCAATTCATTAAGATCAAATTTGAATGAATTTTAACTTTATAAAAGTCTATCAGTTAGGGATTTAATGTAATTGTCATCAAATTGAAATTACGATTTGAATTAAAATGATGAATTTAAGCAATTTAACGGCAGAATTGAAGTTATGTGTATGTAAATGTTTCATTCAAATATTCAATGATGTTTATTATGTTGCGCTTATTTGATATTGAATTCACCGGGTAATTGTGGTCTAGTTGCAAATAACCTTTGAATTTTACTTTTGATCAATTTCCAATTGAATATTTTTAATTTTGTTTATATCGTCTATTAATAGCAATATGGTTTTTTTGTTTAACGAGAATACAAAGTAAAATTGTATCCCACGCATTGACATCTTAAGTTTAATTTATAATAAACGATTTTGTTATGATTATTTGGTATTGTGGTGGTTTAGTATCAGTGATATATTTATGATCTTTCATTATGGAACTATAAGTAGTTTTTGTATCTAGATGTTGCAACAGTTATTTACTATCATTTGTATTGAATAATTGGCAACATGTATGGCGTATTGTCCATAATACACAGTTTAATTTCAATTATTTTCCATATTGAAGAATTTATGTGTTTTTCTTTTATAACTCGATCTTACTATATCACGTATTTATCGAATATATATTTCTTATTACAAGTATTTATATCGAAAATTTTATTAAGAATAATATGCTGTTTTATAGATACGGTAAATTTATTTACATTTGGAAAACGAATATGTTTTCATTTTCACATTGCAAATGTAACGGGGATGTATTTTATTTTTATCATTACAACTGAATTCATTAATTTGAAATGTAACGATAAATCACGTTTGGTAGTTTAAGTGAATCAAAATGTTTGTTTGGATTTTAATCTGCTCAGAATTAACATAAATTTTAAAATATTTTGCATATGATGATGTTAAAAATACTCGAAGAATATGTGGTCTATTCCAATTTTACACAATTGTCTCTGATTCACAATGGACCAGTACACGAATTCGAATAAGTTAAAGTTCAAAATTCTTAGTAAAATTACTCACTAATTACTAGATAATACATTGCCAAACGATTTAACCATTAATTAGTCAGCCGGTAAGAAGGCATTTATTGATTTGCATACTCTCACTATGCGCTACTATAAATCGTAAAAGTAATTCAAATTGCATATAAACTTGTAAATCATTAAATTACGTTTCAATGTTTATTGTTTTTGTGAATGAAAGTAATTTTATATGAATCAATCTTTCGCTTTGTTTTTATTTTACTTCGGTACTGGTCACAATCTTTAGCGCGTACTCATGATAAGATTTAATTCATACGTTTTATACGATGAATTGAATGTGATACATCAATTGCATTGCAATTCTGAAAATATCGAACTAGTAAATATCTTATGTATTAGTAATCTATTTAATGAAACTATATTGTACAATTACATTATGAAAGTTATGCATTATCATATTGAATCGGAGGTAATAACAAAAAATGTTTAAATGAAACTTTTAGTTTTGGCATCTTATAATGGATTATAAGGCGACTAAGAAACTGATAAATAAAAAACGAGAGGAAAAAAGTGATGAGAAACTATTTCCGTTAATGAGCATTGAGGTAAATCAATAAGATCGTTTTAGTGCAATTTATTCAATTAAATTGGAATTTATTATGATCTGTAATGGTTAGTTGATTTCACTACTAATTAATCAATTCAAACAGTTTATTTATCCTATGAATGAATTGTTTTTTTTTGTTCTCACCTTTATTACTGAACTCAAAGTATTCCCAGCTTAAGGTGAATATGAAATTAAATTATTTATACTCAGACACCTGAACAAACTTTATTAAATTTTCTTACAAAGTCATTTGGATTTGCTTTTTTGGAAAATCAGATACAGATACATCTATAAACTGTTCTGCCATCAAAAGTTGATCAAATTCAAACTTATACATCTAGGGGATTAGTTATTATAAACATAGGGTTTGGAGTCTATCAGCAAAACTCTACTCTAAATTTGAACTTTGTCTTTGTTTGTGTGATTGTGAAGCAATTGGTTAACGATCATGTTGTTATTATCTGATAAGTTATTTAGATTTTATGAGCTGATGATATTATATTTTGGGGGTATTTTGAACTTTCTACCAGTTCACTGAAGTTCGGATTCATTTCAATTGTATTTACGGTGTGTAATCTCATATTTATTTAGCTCTCAATGAACTTTAATAGTATTAATTAGCACAATGGTGTTTTTATTCAAAATAAAAAATGATTTCTATATTCACATGCAATTTAACAGTTGCAGTACCTTTCCCTATTAAATACTCTTTTCAAATGGGTAAAGTGAAAGAAATAATAATTTTATTGTTAATTGAAATTCATTGAATGATTAACTTCAAATGAAATGATTTTAAGTAGATGGGTACAGTAAGAGGAGGTTTTCGTTATAACGAAGCTGCGTTGCATTTATTTTATTGCATTTCATTAATAACAAAGATTAGTATAAGTACACAAGTCATATGGAGTATAAAGAAATTTACAATCTGTTTTTCTTGATTATTACGTGTATATTTATTTGACTGATAAGTATTTTATGTTAAATGCCGCATTTACGATTAATAGAAACATTTATTTGTATAGTTGTGGTAATTGGATAATATTTATCCTAATGTGACCTATATAACATAAATATTATATTTGCAGTATCTTATATCACTAAAGCTTCGATAAAAAATAAGAAGTTTCTTGAGGATTATATTGTGTTGAACAACTTAGCAATGTCGTGTTTTTAAGATGAAATGTGACTAAAGTACAATTAATAAATATGTTAATTCTGGTTTAGTAATGAATTTTGTTTTTATCAAATACCATAAATTTCATAATTTAATATAACGGTTATGTTGGTTCATTTGATGGTTGTGAAATTTTTAATGTAAATTCAATTAGTAATTTTCATTTTTTGTTTCCAATATCGGTAAATATTGAGTTGGCTGTTGGTCAATTTGTTTCAATGTATATAATGGCTATTAATAATTCTAGTTAATTTGTTTTTGTAGCATACACGTACATATCAAGTTGAAATAGCAGTAGATCTATAGTAATTAGAATTACTGTGAAAATGATTTTAGAACAGCATACAACGACAATATTGTGTTGCAAACCTTTAATTAATCAGTTAATTCAATTAAATGATAATTAAGAAATTGTCTTAATCGTTTTTACCTTCTTGAAAGTCTCCAGATTACAATTAAATATTTTTAAACCGGTAAAATAGTAAATTTTATTTGACCGGTGCAACATCAATTTCAACATGTAACTGAATTTTTTATCATAAATGTACCATTTCAAGTTGTATAATTCAAAGGCGTTTTTCTCCATCTAAAAATGAAAGTTAATCATTGTATTTATTGTGTGAACTTCGATATGGGAATAATATTAATTAGATGATATCCATTACCTGATTGTACATAATTTGTCCAACTAATGTAATACCTAATAATTCTAATAATGTCATTACGAAATACATAATGAATACAGCATTATTTGCATTTATTTCAACTGTTGATAATTTGTAGACAATCATACAAATTGCAATGCTATTTGATCCACATTGTATAAATATTGGGAATGAAATTATTTCTTGTACTTGATCAATCCATCTTGAATATATTTAGAATTTGTCATACATTTGTTAAGTACTTGTAATAGAAAGGTACCATACTTAATCAGTTGACGATGAAAATATAAACAATCTAGAAGTCGCTTTAATCGTTGTTGTTGATCCATAGTTGTTAACCATAAATCATTTTTGATTATATTATTATCAATTTCTTTGATTGTTAAATGATAATCTTTGATTGAACCAATTAAAAATATTGAAATTGATCCAATTAAAAGTGACAGAAATGCGTTATGAAAGTATGTGAAAATCATAAAAATTGATATAAATGCACATACTAATTCGTAGGCGGGTGATTTTTGTAAGTCTGTACCAATACTGGAAATGGAGGACAATAAAATTATTCAAAATTATTTCAATATAATTTCATAACATGCAATCAGCATAAATAGTAATTGTTCCTTTCTAATAATTCAAATAACTCACTAATAAACATAAGGCAACTCTCTTTTATATACAAATGTATCTGTATGCAGTAAAAAATCAATTAATGTCATTAGATGTGCTGCCAGAACCATAAGAAATGGAAATAGTACCATAACAATCAAATAAAACTTTATGGCTTGGTTGAGTTTTTCACCAATTTCCTCATAGATGATTGATCTTTTTAGTAATTGTTTCCCTGTCAAATAGAATTTCTTCATTAATAAGAAAACGATTCTTAGGCATGTTTAACTAATAAGAATATCTGAAATACTTTTATTGATGTGATCATCAAAGTCTAATATCAATGATCTTAATTTTTGGTCAACGAATAGCATAAAAACGTGCTTTATCAGAATGTTACTAGATGAAAATGCAAAAACGGCTGCAGTTGATAGGATATCATCATTTACTTTATCGGTACCATAGAACATTATTACATACCAATGCTGTAACAGATAATAATTTTAAATTCATATAGTTCTATTGAAGAAACTATAATTAGCAATTGATTTACTTACATGCGGTATGACCAGAAGTAGTAATGTAAATAAATTCAGAAATCGAATTAAATAAGGAGTGAACGTAAATTTGTTTGTATTCACTGTTGTTAAACCACTGATAATCATTAAAATTTTAATTATTCGAAACATTTGATTCGAATTATTCGTTTTATTGATGTTAATCATTATGATTGGATATAAGTGTCGTTAAATCAAAATGAACTAATCACTTTTAACGTTTTATGGTAACTGAAAATGAAATTTTGCTTCAACGACATTTGATGTTGATTTTCACACGTTTTACATAATGTCCGGTAATAATAAATCCCTTAATTAAATAGAAATGATTTTTAAGGGCTTTAGATTTCACACAAAAGATAAAAATACTATTCAATTTGCCTTATGATTGATAACTTATGGGTTGTAGGTGGTTGGGCGTAATTTTTCACTTACTAATTGTAAATTAAAGATTTAATTTAATAGGAGCCAAGAAATTATTATTTAATGATGATGATTGAGTCATATGAATGTATCATCAATTATTTAACTAATAACTAAGAATTTTGTTAACAGTTTGATAATAATTTTTGAATACATAAATGTGTTAATAAGGTAAAAAGTCATGGTTCAATCCAATTGTCTAATATTCATACATTATTAAGGAAAACGAAAAGTTATACTCTATAATTTGCTGTTTGATCTGATATTCTAATGATATATAAATGAAGAAACTATTTGTTTTACTGTCATTGATACGGTGTAACTGATATTGAAACAGACAAAAAGAGTAAAACGATAAGACATAGTAATTGAATAGAATTAGTTAATATCAAAAATTAAACGTTTTGTTACACTCCATTGTACATCTATAATTTATTATTGGCTAAAGGTTTAATCAAAGTCGACACCTGATGTGTTAAAAAAGCATTTAAATGAGTGTGTCATTAAAACTGATTTATCTGTAATAGAAAGTATTCAGTCGTATAATGATTGCCCAACAGAGAGTATATTACTTGAGCATATCTAGCATGGTATCCCAATTAAATTTTTAGGCAATGTTTATGATGATGCGGTTAAATCAACTAAAACATTTGATCATTCAAAATTATAATTTAATTATCATTAGTTTGGGTTTGTAATCAAATTTACAAACCGTGGTGATATGTTTATGGTTTATAATAAAATGATAATTTTAGTTTTAATGTACCAATTTGCCCATCGAATTAATGGTTAATTGTCATATCATATACATTTTTATGTTAATGGTAACTCTTATAATAAATCAAAATATTGTCTGAGTGTGTGATTATAATTAATCATATTTGACTATAGACAAATGAAAATTAGTGTCAGAAACAATCAATTATTATCACCAGTGATGGGCCCACATAAGAAACAATATCATGTATTCTTTCATAACTCTTAAGGAAATAGTTTTGATACAAGTAGTTTTGTTGATTGTTGCACACCTTTATAAATTAATTTTATGGGGAATAAAGGGCAATGTTGACAATTGTGTGTGAAGAAAGTGTACGTAACCCGAAAAACAAATGAATTTATACTGCAAAAATCATATGTATGGCGGTACAAGGCATTGTTGGAAGCCCACCTACGATTTACATAAATTTTAGTTAAAACTGTTCAAATTTTAAATGGCATAGTATGGTGGTGGCCATTTAAAACAATTATGATGAATATTATAATTTTCAAATTCATTTACGCTGCATAAGAACCACTAATCGAATTGAACGAATTAATGGGTGAGCTAAGCCTATAATCCATTTGTATGTTTTTCCAATATTGAATTAGAAATCGACATAATATTTCCCTGAAGCATTCATAAATGTTGTTGTTGTATATCGTATAGAATTCAGTTTTTATATTGAGAACAGATTTTGTTTTTAATGGTTTTATTTGGTACATATTGCATTGAATTAGCGGTTGAATGGACAGAAATACTATAAAACATATAATATTGTAATTTATGTTTATTGCAGTTGGGCTATAAGTAGATAACGAATAGAATGAGTGAAAAGTAAGAAAAAAATATAAAATAAAAGAAGCGGTTATGGTTTTTGAGTCATATAGAGGATTAGCATAATTCATAAAATGTTGCAGCACACACCACACCGCGATAACCGACCCATTGGGGTGATAGAAAAAAGAAATGAGACTTAAACAACCTGTGAGGCTATCGATGAGTGAAGTTTTCATATTTTTTATGTGGTTCAAGTGCTTAATGGTATTTCATCTCTGCTGTTGTATTTGAATAAGATTTACGAAAATTAGTTTATTAATTGTTTAATGGATTTCGTTGTTGTTTTGCATCATAATTACAATTAGCTTCAGTCAATTGATGATGAAATCTAACTATGTGAACAAAATGCGTTTTGTTTTTCTCTTCTGTCTAAACGATACGTGTGGAAAAATTAGTGATGATGGTTTATGTCATTTCATTGAAACATACAATAAATGGTCTCAATGATTTGTATACAAAATTTATCATATAAAATTCATAAAGTGATGCTTTTTGAGTTTCAAGTAAAATTTCATGTTTATTTATTCAAATGGTATAACATAAATGCATCTAAGATGAGTATATAAAAACATGTCGTATTAATATTTGTTTGCAAAATGTTTGTGTTTGATTGCATATTAATAGTGTTGTTCTTTGAATGTTGTATTCCGTTTTAATGTAATTAATATTAGTTGTCAGTTACTTTGTGATTTGAAATGAAATGCATATATGAATTTCATAATTGTAATTAATATTAAGTACATTGTTATGGAATTGTGGAATGAGAAACGCATATTTTACTTACGCCTTTTGTATCCATAATTCTAAATATCAAATCGCTGTTATATTTAAAATTCCACTTTGATTAATTAAAACATGAATGAATGACAAGGAGTCCAATAAGAATCCGTTGCTTCTTATTTTGGTATTAGTTCTACTATAAATTTCTCTTCTTCTGGAGCGATATATACTCTAGTGGTTACTCATTGTGATATGTTTCCCACATTGCTTTGTTGGAAACTAATATCCTTCGGTACAATATATACCTAGTTTGCTGTCTTCATAATCCCATTATAGGACTATTAATAAGCATATAATAAGAATGCATAAGGATTCGTTCTAAATTTCTCTAATTTTAAACCATCTACTTACGTCGATTGTGTAAATTAAATACAAATTGTGTAAATCTAAAAGATATTTAATGCTATGGAACTGTTGGAATTACCATGAAATGAAACAAATGTTGATTTTGTGATTGCATGCGTATGTAGGTGGTATTTCTTCACTGGCATAGCAGAAAAGAAAACTTGTATTTTTAATTTATAATTAACTATTTCTCCAAATGAGAGATTGCCACTTAAATAACAACGAAATTCAGGTCCATAATTTTCAATTACATATCGTTTATACTGTACTATGGTATTATTTGTGTATGTCGGAGCTGTGCTCATCAATTTCAAATGTGCACTTTATAATTAAAATGTTTGACTTCTAAAAATAGATGCCCGACAATAAGAAGGAAAATATATGATTATAAAATTGGAGACTAAGAAACTTATGGGTGAATAAGAGACATCAGTGGAATGCCATTTGTCTTATTTTGTTATCATGACATGAAGTACTGACTGTGACTTTGGAGTTTGTTTGTTTGTCTCTATGAATACACATTTATGATGTTAGAGAATGTTATGTGTTTCATAAATAAAACATGATAGCACGCGATGGCAAATTATTTTTTAACTAATTTTCCATGTAAAAGAAACAAAACCATTTTGATTTTCCAACAGTTTGATATGTTCCGTTTTTCATTAAGATTTTATTGTTTTAGCCATTGGTGTGACATTTATTTTCCCAATATTGTCTATTTGGTATTTCTTTGTCGTGTTTTCATATACAAAATGTAGTAAAAAATCATTCAATACGGTGGTATTTTAATGTGTGAACTGTAGCATAACATTAATAGTGAAAATACGATTTTCCGTTTTCAACACTGTGATGTGTGAACAGTTTCAAATTCCCCTTATCTCCTCAGGTATCATTGTTAATAATTTTAGACGTTTTTCATTTGTCTCTCTCTCTAGAATGTGCAATGAAAATTCCATTAATTTTGATTGAATGATGACTGGAACTGATCAACGATTTTGTCCGTTAAATGGATAAGGTGTGATAGAAATTTATTGTGATATGTATTTGAATTCATTTCTCTTTATAATTGATAAACTAATGAAATTTTTATTATTCTTTCTCATTCTTTGATTATTATTGATATTATATCGTTCCCAAATGCCGTTAATTATCGTCCAAAATCTGCAAGGTAAAAGAAAAATGGTATCGATCCAAATCAGTTGCATTATTTTCGCATATCGCGTAAATGTTGAATTCACTTAATAGGAGACAATCAATAAGAACCAGAAATATAATTTCTCTGAAGCTGTAAATTGTTGTATTGCTGTACTTTATTGGGAGCCGTTTTATTAAAGTGTTATTTGATTGAAACTGTATAGGAAGAATTGAAATGGTTACCATCTAGAATTGAGTTTAAGATACAACTTATGGATTTTTGTGGTATATTTAGATATGTGAAGATAATGAATTAACAACTGCAATACCGTTCAACAATACAAATACAATGGAATAGAAAACAGTAATAATAATTTTCAGTTGATAATGGTGCGATACAGTGAGAGTAAAATTCTTTAAGATGGAACAGACGATAATGCATTATGTTCAATTGCGGTTTTGGTTTAAGTTTTACTTTGATTAGTTCGGAAAACAGAAATTTATGTAATGAAAAAGATAAATAATGATGAATATAAAGTACACATGATGAGATGATCGAATCATCAATTTACAATTGAGAAAGTAGATAGATTGGGTTTAGGGTTTTTTCGAAGATTGTAGTTATTTATTTATCGTTGCTCTTTGACAGCATATGAATATAAGTGAGATATTGTAGTGTTGTGATAATCACATTTGAAGTTTTTGATATTAGATCATAATCCTAGAACGTTTTAGCTTTTCCACAACATAAGTTAAGGAATTTTTCACAAAAGGAGGATGATAAGGAATTTATCAAATGTCAGTGGTGTGTCACCAGTCCAAGTATTAACTGTATTCAACATTGATAGATATTAATATGAAACCTATGGCCATCCATGAGTGTACACTAAAATGCCATTACAAATTAACTCACAAATAAGGGAATTGATTATGATCAGTACGCATCTGATTGAAGTTGGTTTATCATAAGAAGAAGCAACTAAATATACAAAAGCTTATCCATTAATCATATATATTGTTGATAAAGTACATTCAGTTTATAGTGCAGCGTTCAATTTAAAGTGAGTCAGTTTGTTTGTTGAGTATCAACAGTAATTGAGTGTTATTAACCAATTAATTTTCTTATTATGATGGACTCAACGATTGGAAAATTGCAGTTAATAGACATTGTAACGCATTGTGATCAGTTCCCATAGCAATTTAGATTATCTTTTATAAAAAATGTATATATAACAGACTATACTGTAGCAGACAAAAATAATTATTGTGTTTAGATACTTTCAATCATTTGCATTCAACAGTTGATTTGAATGCAGTTACAATGTAATCTATTATTGGATTACATAATGTTGTAGACTTTTTATATTTTATGTTGTTCCATTTGGATTATAATAAGATTTGACATGCTATGATTTATTGTCAGTCGTCATAATTGTGAAATGGTTCATTTACACCATTAATTTGGATTGAATTTGAATATTGATTTTGTTTGAATTCCCTAATTGAAGCGATACAATTTTGTTTACGTTTCCGCTTATATTGATATTGTCTCTTAAAATTGCATTTTCCTTAACTGTATCAATTGAAAATATTACTAAACTTTCGTTAATGAAATTGAGAGAAATAAAAGTGAATATCGA
Source organism: Coboldia fuscipes (assembly GCA_001014335.1). Taxonomy (NCBI): domain Eukaryota; kingdom Metazoa; phylum Arthropoda; class Insecta; order Diptera; family Scatopsidae; genus Coboldia; species Coboldia fuscipes. The sequence continues at coordinate 17,524 of JXOR01001484.1, forward strand.
TTTCTGTAATATGTGGGCCATCAAAATATTTAATTCGGTTGTAGAGTTTTCTGAACGTACAAGAATGTAGGACAAATCACACAGGTATTAAATGACTTACAGTTACAGTTGCATTCAATTAACGATTGTATTCAATTAGACAGAATTCGTTTTTTGTTTACTTTGTCGGTAGTTACCGTAAATATGAAATGGAAAATTGTATTCAAAATGATGGATTTTCGTTATTCAATAAGATGAGCATTGGTTAATTAGCATGATGAATTTGAAATTGTTTACCTGAAACTTAGAAGTGATGTGGATTGTATATAATTGGAATTTTGTAATGCCACCCATTGAATTCAAAACAGCATGTGTAACTGAAAAACTATTTGAAAAGTAAATTGTTTATACGATTGTTTGCTGTTTGTTAAACAATTGCATACCGAAGTTCTAATTATTTCGCAAAAGTTCTTAAATTATTTCATTTTAATTCACTGTAATGTATTCATATAATAATGTATTGCAACATGTCTTATTCTTCTTACACGTAGCTCATTAGTTGAGTTCATTAGAAGGAGTAGATTCGACAAGTATTTAAAGAAACACTTTTTAGTTTTTCGACTATGAACCTATCAATTTATATATTGCATTGCTTTATTCAATTTCCAATTGCAAATTCACTCGATTGCTCATAATTCATATATGAGTATAAAATTGATGCTGATATGTTGGCTGGCATGTTTAATAGAATCAAATAGAATGTAATTCATAAGAGTTTGCCAACAAAACACAAAGTTTGAGTTATTCCACAACATCAAATGATTGGAAATGGTCAATTGAATTCGTGACAGAACTTTTTCTTGTGCTTAATTCAATTTATGGTATTGTCAAATGAATGAAACAAAATAAAATAAACAATTCTGTTTATCGTAACCGGTGTAATGTAATTTACCTGTGTTGTTGATAATGGAGGTTGAAGTGCACATTGGCTAAAACCGTGACGAGTATATAATGGATATTATATTCTTAGAATCAAAGTATAAATAAGAAAAATTCAGGTCAAATTGACTTCATTCAATTTATAAATTGATTAACGAAGAAAGAAATAATATTTTTTTTTTAATATTTCGACACTGTTAAGAGATTATTGAAATTTAATTTTCTCGTGAATGAAGGATGAAAACACGTACAAGCAAATTAAACTGATCAAAGTTATTGTTAAAAATAGGAAGAAGATACACGTACACGTGCTAATAATAAGACATGATTTTAATAGAAATTTAAGAATCTATCAATATGTTTTCTTCTGTTTCGAAAGAATACAGTATCTACTGTGAGAAATAAAAGAAAAGATGAAAATATTATCAATTACCATAAATTTGTTGGTTAACGATGAGATACTGGTTTTAGATGAGATAGAAATTTTAATTAATCGTCATATAAAAATCGGAAATTTTATCATTATGTGATAATTTATTACTCTTTAGATACAAATCGTCGACAGGTGCATTTGCAACATTTTAGACCATACATACTCCCTTTATGACAATGCTAAACCGTCTTACATCACTGAATAACGATGACAATAAAGGCTCGTCTTAATTATTGAAAACCATTAGAATCACTAATTGGAATATTTAGTATTTATTTAATTTACATAATCATAAATGATATGGAATGTGAATTGTCCAGAATTGTTAAATTACATGTGATTCTAATTACATAGAATACTATTCGATTTGAATGAAAACAATGAACCATTATTAAAGATTTAAACATCATATAATTAAATGCGAATGCAATTGGAATGAAAATGATGTACATATAACATTGATAATGAATGGTATGTTGTTACACGGAAACTAAATTTATGTATATGAAATATGAATAAGAATGCATTGATGTTAAGTAGAAAAACATAAAAATAAACGTAAATTACTTGGTATATAAGGAAGAGTATATGTAAACCAATGAATTTTTAGTGTAGATTAATTCCATTGTCAGGTGAAAGAGAACAATTGATCCACTCACGAATTGCACGAATAAATTGGTTGAGTTCAATTATGATGTCTTTATAAGTGTAGATCTTCTTAAGATCTATGTTGACTTGAGTCTCTTATTATTTGAATAAGACAATTTCCAGTTATAATTGAATAATAATTACTTATCGTTTTATTTTGTTATTTTCATTTTAGGTATTAGGAGCAAATAATTGCTTCACCGCTGCTGCCAATGTATACAGTTGAAACACAATGTTACTGTAATTAGTGATAGCTGCTCCAGCAGCAGATCAACACTTTTAAAATTAAGAAATCTTTACCATCTACACAATAATCATTAAAAATTATTCTTTGGGATAAGAAAACAAAAACACAAAAAAATAAAAATTCATTTTAATTGTTGTTCTACGTTCCGTATAACATCTAATTATAATCGATTTTGGCGAAAAGAAGAAGAAGTTTCATTGTAATCAACATCTCTCACCTCAGTAACAGTTAAGAAAAGGTACACCAAGAATAATTTACCTTTATTGGGCATTGATGAATTGCGTGCTGTCTGAAAATTCGGTGTGTTCTTTAACCAACTTATAATTGATTTATAAGAGTCTTCCATATTAGGAAAACATCTAATTAATTAACGGGTGTAACGTGACAAAGTAATAATGAATATAGAGTAAATTGATATTTTCAACGAAAAACATAGAAAATCATAAGAAGTAAAGTGGCCATCTCTATTTGTTTATCGATTTTACACATAAATTAATAGTAAACGAATCAAGTGAGCTAATATTTCATTTGTGAAAGTAAATGAAATGGATTAGCTCTTTTACAGATCAAACAAACACATAATTTTAAATTATTTTGTGTGAAAATAAATCAATTATTTTTGCAAGCTGAAAAATAAAAACAAAACGAAAGAAAAGTAGTGTTTCACATATGAATGGATACAGCAAAGTGTTTACAAAATAATTATATTTTGTATAGGACTCAGGTTAATTAAAGTCAAACATCAACACTCTGTTTTAATAAATATCGATAAGAGAATTATTAAGCTTTTCCCATTTTTCATGAACAGAAAATCACTTTTTCATTGTCTCATAAATTGTTGAGTTTAAAATCGAATGTAAAAGATAAGGGAAAAGGTGAAAATTAGCACACAATTAAGTTCATTTCGTGTAATTGTTGTGTATAAAAGCGCGAAAATTTATTTGATATATTTGGTGTGAATTAAATTATGATAAATCATGAAACCACCGCAAAATAAAACTAACAATGATATGTTAAAAAATAATTATGTTGCTGATGATGAACAAAAATCATTGTCATCAAATACAATTACATCAATTGGAGTCACCACAACCACCGGTAGAATGAAACAATCACTTTCGTTAACATCACTTCCACCATCTAATAGATATCAAGAGCCAGATAGTGTGAATGTTGCCGAGAATTTTTTAGAACGTCAATACAACAGTTTAAAGGTAAGAATCAATTGACACACTTATGTTTTAATAATTAGTTTTATAATAGTAGTTTATGAATTTGATTTGATTGTTTGATATTAATAAGATCAATTAATTAGGTCGCAAAGGAGAAATTTAAATTGCTAGATAACTGCAATTAGAATTAACTCTTCATTTTCGAATTAATAAAAGATTTCATCTTGAATTCATTAGATGCTGATGTCACAACCCTATGAATCGTTTACAATATTATGTAATTCTCTAAATTCTCTAAATGTTTCAATAAGTCATAGTGTTTCAGTTTTATTAGTGGAACACGTCAAATCAATATAGTGTTACTAACAGGTAAATTTACCTGTATTTTGTATAGGGCATAGGCTAAACTGAATTAAAACATAATGACGTGTATTTATTTAATATGGCACTTATAGGACAGATTGATTGAATTGGTTCAGGTCAGAATAAACTAACAAGTTATATGAGATACCTACATTCTAAAAATTTACAAGTTTCTATATGTTTCGTTGTGACTATTGAATCTGTTTATAATGATATTTGGTGAGAATTGTTATTGTAACGTAAAAGAAATAAGTAGTTCAAACGATATCATGTTACGATAATTTGAATGCACCTATGTATAATCGTGGGTCTATCGAGAATTCATTTCGATCGATATTTCTTTTGATTAAAATATGTTTTTGATCTTGAGTGGTACTCGTTAAATGGTATTCCATTTTTGGGGAGAGACATCTAAGGTATGGACAGAATTGCAGTTGTAACAGTTATTGGATCAATGGATACCATAAATTACATGCTGTCCGATATAATATGAAGTGTTTAAACATTTCTTGTTTGCATACGATTTGTTAATATGCATAAATTGAATGGGGTAAGGAACATATACAAGAATAATTTTAGTGTTCATAAACGAAAATTTCATGAAGAAACTCTTCTTCATTTTGGGTTTACAATTACGATTACAAGATAAGATACAATCCCAATGATAACTCGTTACCAGAATAATTGTTAATTTCTGTAGGGGTTCTATTGCCTACTAGGCAATACTTAATGAATGTCATAGATAAGTTTTATTCAATCTCAATTTATTCGATTGATTAATAATTGTAACTGTTATTGTTTGGTTGGTCTATGATACTTTAATTTAAGTTTTTATATTGTCCATTCCTAACAGCATTTCATAAGTACGGAAATTCATTAATGAATTGTATGTTTTTATTTACATTTTTTTGGGTTCGTTTATTTGAAACAGTTTACCTAGATTAGTTACCGTTTTATTTTTGGTGTACAATCTAACGCTATTTACCTGAATTGAATTAATTGTTTGTATAAATTCACAATTTATTGAATTTTTTTCTTAAAATTATGATCAATATTTTATTTGGTTGCGTTTTGTTATGTACACTGGCAAAAGTAAATTTGATTGCAATAAATTTGAATAAAATATAAAAGTAACACATGTAAATAATAAGTAATAAATTTATGACAATATCGTTTCTTAACCATGTTGTTATTAAACCAAGTGAGATGGCATGAAATATAAAAAATCAAATTGAACAAATGAGAGAAATAATAAACATGGAATATTTCTATGCTTCTATGATTTTGCATCGCTCTACTATGGTCATAGTTGAGATTAGCTGTTTACCATAACTCATATTTCAATTGATATTTTGTTGTGTAAAACTTTCATTTACTCTCGATTCTGTATAAGTGAATGATAGAGAAAAGGAAACAATATATTTTTAATCATTCTCTTTTTGTTAAGGCGAAATTCGCTATAATTTTTCCTTTGGTTTTCTCGTGAGTATTAATGGACATATATCTGTAATACATTAGAATGTAAATCAATTTTCTTAGAGACAAAAATAATAAATACAATTAATTGAGATTTTTGTGTGGGGAGACTGCAGATATGAAGTTTTTCTTTTCATTTCTATCTTCGAATAGCATCGTACTTGTAAATGATCTACTATATTTTGTATGATATGAAGTGTAAAATACTATGAATGGTGAAATGATGATTTAATTTTTTTTGCTTTGCTTAAATATCAAATTATTCAAGAGTCATGTCATGAAGTGTGAAGGTATTAATATTAAATGGCTTTATATGCAATGTATCTATATGTTTACTGTCAAAACCGCCATTTGGTTTCTTATTAAGATGGAAATGTTTTTGTTGGCCATCATATTTAGTTTAACAATCGCGTCTTTTCGTTTTTCTTTTATTTATTTGTTGTAACTGAATAAATCAATAGCGGAAAAGTGTTTAAGATTAGGCGGTGATAGCAATGTCACCGTAATGGTAAAATTGTAATTATAATGGTTTAATGAATTAAATGACATTTTTAACTTGCTGTGTAAAATAATGTTTCATTTTAATGCCTTACGGTCCCGGTATTAGAAATGAAGTTTGATTTAATAGAAAATCTTTATTTTGTATTTATACATCATGATGCATTTTGGAACTATGAGAATGCAATGTACAATGATGGTTGGGCTTTTAAAATGGTAAATTGTTTTAAGAAATTGATGAATTGTCATTTGAGACTCACTGATGTTCAAACTAGTCAAATTTATTCTCGATAATCGAATGAGATCCAAGTGAAATTAAGATAATATCTTTTATTTTATTGTGAAGTATTTCATGTGAAGCATGAGTGCTGCGTCTGAGCATCATAGACTTTTGTAGAGTTTTTAACTGATGTTTGATTTTTGTTTTTTTTTTAGAAATCACTTGGAACCAACGAAAGATGGCGCTGCTCTTGGGATAGTGGTAAAAGCCATAGTTCTTGTAGTTTGCCAGACAATAATTTCCAGGTAATTATAGAAGAAAGTATTTATGAGATAGTATACTATTAGAAAGTGGTGGATTGAAATTCAACCTTCTCAAATGTTTGCGTTCAAGTAGGAGTACTATGATTTCAACTCATTGCATTTGAGCTCCACCGTGAAATCAAATTATTCAACTTTGGCTATTTAAATTTCAGTCAGTCACCACCAGTCGATCTTGGAAAATGGTCGACTAGTAATAACTGGCTGGTACCAATTGAATTATTCCTACTGTTACTCCTACTCTTACAAGTATTATTTACCTTTAACATTTTATTATTTACTTTCAGACTGTTTCAACAGGTTCTGGTAAAGATGAGTTCTGGGCAGCAATTCGTAGTAATTATGACTATATAATGGACACAAACTTATTAGATAGTTGTCAAGAAGCACGTGGTGAATTAGAGTGCAACACAACACCAGAGCCAATCAGTTTGGAATATCTAGAGGTAAAAATTAATAAATATGATTATGATTAAAAGATTTTAATGTAAATTTTTCAACTTTTAGTCAAAAGTGCCAACGCCTAGGACACAACGATCTTTAGGAGATCCTCGTAGTCTTCTGCATTGGCTCAAAGATATGGAAAAACGTATTGAACGTTTAGTGAAATCGTTAAACAAATCAACACCGAAACACGAAGTAATGTATCGTCTTAGCATTCATAAGGTAAGTTGATTCTATTTTATATCGTGTTAGTAAATCAATTGAATTGATGGATTTATTGCTGCTGCAAATAGTAGAAATTGGCCAATGAAACATTACGAGATAACAAATTAATCTCTAAAAGATTGCTCTTATTGGCATATGAATAAATCACTTAATAACGATTGTTGACGTATAGAATCTGATGATGAGATTAAGACAAATCATTCATGTAGCAGTTTCATGTCTATGAAGATGGTTATTTATCTGTGAGACAGTTTAGTATCAATTTTAATGATATCATTAAACATTTCCAATAAAATGGTGATGTAGCACATGAATGGATAATAATGTTTCACAGTTGGTTATCGTAGTTTCTACAATTAGATCGACTGTGTCTATTTTTCTTATTTACAAATTATACCGTTATGGCAATACTAAACCGATGAGTTACAAATAAACTGGTCAAATAATTTTTATAAAAATCTTATTGCACATAGTGAATGTTGGATTATGATGGATCCATAGTCATCATCTTTACTTGTGGTTGGTTAAGTTTAATGTAAATTATGTGGAATGTAGAATTGATTAAACTTAGTTTCCGTTGCAAGTTACCACATTCAGAGGTATTGGGTTTTTTTCTTCTTGTTATCATAAAATTGCAAATAGAGAGATATCATCATTTATGGTTTTTAATATGAAAACATGGCTTATGACGTACAAGATTTATTATATGAACAATATAAATTAGCAGTGAATAGAGTTGGTATTTTATTAAATATAAAAGTTCTTGATGGATTTTACTGGTTTAGATCTTGTTGATCTTAAATTAAAGTTCATAGATGGTTGAATAGTCGGCACATTATCGTAATATTTAAAGAAAACGAATAAAATTTTTATAACTTGCTATAGAAATAGTAAAAGGGTGATACAATAGAATGTTTTATATGGTTTGAAAGTAGTTGCAATTCATCTTCTTAATGTTGTGGGCTAGCCAACAAAAAAAAATCAGAAAATTGATATAGAACCCAAACTGAATCAATCTTAATGGATTTTGATTCTTTACTGAATTTAACGAATCACATGATAGTTGATGATTTTTATAAATCCACGATCATCCAATTGAAATCTAATCATTTTCACTGTACGTTTTTATTAGAATTAAATAGCTACTCAACGTGTAATGTTGAAATTTCAGCTGATCATAAGCGTAATAATAGTGAGCATAACATCTGATGTTTCATTTAAATACTGGGGGAAGGTTTTGTTAAATATATTGAAATCATTGACCATATTTCAATAGAAGACATTCTTTACTTAACAATGCATGTTAACATTTAACAGCATTAAACTTTCAATTTGAATTTGTTATATTGATTACAATATAAAGTGTGTTCATTCTTAATATGATTTCATGCAATAATCGATTAAATTGCAAAATTCTGTTGAAATTTATTAATATATTACCATATAATTTGTGCGCGCATGAGGTGTAAAATCACCATCAATTTGTATTTGAAACATTATAATTTTAGAGAAAAATATTCCATGATTACAAAAAGACTTCTTTACCTATGAATTATATATAAGCGTGTAAAAGAAAATAAGACGTTTGATGAATGGTATTGCGTATCATAATTAGTTTTCAATGTATCTAGTCAAATGATAATCTACCAATCAATAATTATTGAATAGATTCTTTATGTTTTCAAGTTAACGGTTAGTAATTATTATGTTTTCATAGAAATGAATTTCTATAATAAAAAAATTAAAACGGAATTGTGAATGCAACAAATTCATAGAATGTTTACTATGAAAAAATTAAATAAAAATCTAATTTTGTATTGGAACAACAATGTATTTAGTTGATAATTGAACAATTTTCCATCACTTTCTCGTCCTAAGCTAACAATCGAAAATGTTTATTATTTAAACAAATTGATAATCATTGAATTATTGATAATGAGATTACGGGTTCAAGTATTCTTATTCTAGCTGTGTGCTTTTTAGTCCAGAAGAAAACTTTGAGCACAATTGCAAAACATCAAGGTGATTATTGTAAGCTGCTTTCTTTTGGAAGTCTTTAAAATTCCGATATTTTAATAATCAGTTGGAAAGAGATTTTATGGTATTTGTATTATTGGAAACATAATCATAATCATTAAAATACAATATAATATAATTTAGATTAATAGAGTGTACACTTTCATTTATACATAATTTAATAGATTGGGGGTGCCAATCATATTAAATTTATGATTTAAATTTGATTATAATTATATGGTGAATTTATTATTTTGTGATTTCTATAAAATGATATCAAACAGTATGATGCATTGGAGACTATTAAAATAATTCTTTTGACTAAAATACTTAACGAATTACTAGGAAAATACATATTATGTAGCCAAAAGGGTAATATGTAAGTAAATTAGTTTTTTATGCTTTTATAAAATGTTGGCATGCTGTGTACTTTAAATTAGTTTGATCATTAATGTTTTGTTAATGTATTGCAATAAATTTAATTCATTCATTCGAAAATTGGAAAAATGTTATAATCAAATGTAACTCTGCCGTACAACGACAAAATGGTATAACT
>JXOR01000004.1:0-32077 GCA_001014335.1 Coboldia fuscipes
CGAAGTTTTCGGACTCAATTGTGAATAAAAATCGTTTATCCATTATCGGTCTATTATGCATCAATTTCAATGTTATAAATAATTAGTTATTTATTGCACTCACAGACTTAGTTGACAAACAAGTCGCGGCCGAGTCTCCCATATACTCGTAATCAATTCTATCGCTCGTTTATTGGAAATATTTGTAATGCAGAATGCAAAATCATAGTTCAAGCACTTACCGAGGCGCTTTTGTTTTTTTAACACCCAACATAGTAAATGTGATTAAAAGCATAAGAAAACAAAAAATTTGTAACTATTTTACAAATGGCTGGTTAATGTTCGAATCCAAGATGTCTATTTTGCTAACCCCTTATGTTATTAAATGTCATAGATGTCTACTTTGTTATCTTAATACTGAAAAATTTCGGTTTTCGATGCTAATCCGTAACACTTAACATGTCAATTTACTATGTTGAGTGCTAAAAAGAATTTTAGAGGAATGTTTTTATTTTATTATTACAGATAATCGGTCTATTTTTACCGTTAGTGAACGAAGTCCATTGCAAATTCATTAATTCATATTGAGAATTTTTATGTATTGTATGTATCATAATTATACAAAGATTACAACTGACAGTTTAACACAGAATATTACTGATTGAAATGTGTTTATTTAAATCATATGAAACATTGTCCAGATTGAATATTTTGATAGTTAAGATACGAATAACAAAACCATTCATATGCTATAGAATCGCATCACTACTGAACAATCATAATATCTGTAAAATAGACCAGTTATAATAAATCATTTAACAGTAACTACAATTCTGAGTAAAAACAATATCAATTTTAAGTAGTCAATTTAATAGATGACAGTTATATAAGCAAATACCTGATGAAAATTATCACTATTTTTTAAAGATTTAACAAAATGTATCATGAGTGTAAAATTATATAAAACATTGTTACATTTACCTTCGCGATCGTAGTTAGATTTATTTATATGAAATTTCACCATGAATTATGATCGAACAGACACATTAAATGTAGTACATAAAAGAAATATACATTACAGTCGACCAAACTGATTGCAAACGGTAATTTGGCGCTATCAATAGCTTTAAAGTAATTCCCATTAAAACACTATCGCCAGAATAAAGCGTAATAGGTAAAACAAATCAGTTTTCGTAACGCATTGATGATAGAACGGCATAAAATTAGAAAACATCCAAAATATAGTAAGTACGATAATTAAAATAAATCATGTGCTATATGTGAGAATCATAGGCTGCTTATTTTTTTTTGATTTTGGAAATTTATTATAAAAGTTAAACAAAATAAAAGAAGAACAGCACTTGAATAAATCGTAAAATGTCTTTAACATTTAGACAGATGACCTAATAACCACATAATGATACATCACTGTTCTGATTATGATGTCTGTTTAGCTTGCATATATTAAATTTTTCATAATTAAGTTTAACTCCAGTTAAATTTAACGTTGTATAATAAATAATATCTTAAATAGAAAATTAAATTCAAAGAAAATTTCTTATTTCTGGTGAAGCTCGGTGTTGTAACTTATAACTGATATATAGTGGGTCTAAAACAGCAAAAACGAAAACTAATTCAAAATGGTAAAGAATTTTTTTTCTGTTTCACCAAATTTAATGTTTTTGATTTAATGCTCATCAGAAGATGATTCATTAATAAATTCAAAGATGCGGTATAACTTCCTCTTCAATTATAATATGTTATTTTGATTATATTAAGATGAAATATTGTATCAAGAAGTTCAGTTAAATGATACTAATACAGTATTATAATAACAGCTATTTAACCAAATTTTATTAACATATTTTCATTACAATGAATAATTCTTTAACTACCCGCCTTATTCTGAACTCCTATAAACTGTTTTGATTTTTTAATAAGAAAAATGTGGGTCTAAAACAAAAATAATAACAAAAATGAAATTATCTAGAATCAAGAAAATTGTTAACTTATCTCATTTTCATTAATTATATTTCATGTTAATTAGTATTTTGGCATTAGAAATTTCTTCAACATTATAGTAAACCATAAAAAATAATTATTTTATTAGTTCAATTTCATTAGTTGAAGTCATTAACCTTTTCATTTCACCACTATAATCTAACTGGATAATTCAATAAGTTGTATTTATTAATTTTTATTTTTTCAGTCGTAACTCGATAGCTGACAAAATCAATTCTGTTTTAATAATGACTCCGTTTTATTAGCTACAGCTATAGTAAGAATCCGTTAGAATCATTTTTTTTATATCAGCATCAGTTGATCAGTTGTTTTTCTTTAATTTTTTCTTTATACTTTTTGGAATAACATCTCTTTATGTATCATTAGCGAATTTCCGCAATAGTCGAATCCCGTTTCATGTTCAAGAATAGGTCAGCTCCTATACTGACAACAATTTGATAAATGAGTAGCAAATTCTTAAATTCCTAAACGATACACAACATTTCGATAAGCCAACGATGATTACATTTCTTATAGCCATATTGTTACAATCATTGTACATTATATCGAAGGAGATAGCACATAAAACAATAAACAAATGATTTTAATTTCTCCATGCAAGAAAAAAAAAACAAATAAAATTTCCTTCCAACTGTCTGAATATTGTGCAGTTATAAATGCAACAATTATTTTTCAATAAACGGAACATGGACAATTCCGTTTATGTTATAGTCAAGACAAATGAACAGATAACGTTAAATCCTCGAGCATGATTGAATCATTGGAATGATGCATCTGTAAACTGGCTTATACCTAATATAGGTAATGTGTAATAGTCGTAGCCAAAGATCAGGTTTTTAGTGTTATAAATACTAGCGGCAGTTTACCACTTTGGTTCAGTTGGCATTAAAAACCCAATACCTTAGTTTTCTATCTTGGCTAATGCAACCATTAATCGTAGTTCGTTGATTCATAAGCGACACACAAGAAACTAGATTCACAGTGAAAAAGTATTTGTTATTCTCTTTCCTACATCAGGTTTTAACTAAATTGGCGATCAATTAAGTCATAGCTTAGTATGGTTTTGCCATATGATAATGGATACTAGCTTATTTATGTTAAGAATTTATAACACATCCCATAAGAAACCGTTTAATATCGCTGTGGTCCACTTTGACATAATAGAAACTTTATTCAGATTCATTTCAATAGAGAACTTGTCTATTATCGATTAAATAAAAGCCAAGAATAAGAAAATTTATTCACCATTAATTCTGACTGAAACGTTAATAGGCCAATGATCCTTGAGTCTGGAGACTTGGGTCACTCTACCTATTGAATTAAGTAACATATATTAATTCATTTTGATAAGGCGGTTAAACTGAATATTTACTAAAATTATAATGTTATGCAAAAGAAAATAACGGTACATATGTATGACAGTCGTTAATTAACTTTTGAAAATGATATCTTCTGTTTTAGTTTTTGTACATAATTTTATGATGTATATTGCAATCTCACCAAAAAGCGATTATTTGTGATTATGTTTTTCGTATTCCATATGTCTTGAAATGGATAGAAATTGCATTTTCCGGTAAAAGGGTGCACCTTCATTTTTTTTAAATTTTAATATGTTGTTTATTCCGACCTTCATTACCACAAATTTTTTAGTTTTTGCAGACAATTTACAACTTTAACCGGTCCTGATGTACGTTGTGGATACTATTCTGTTTCACTCATATATTAATTTTTCTTTATTCAATATGATTCAGTGATTAATTCAAATGAGAGATTGTTTTAACATTAAGCTATCATCACGAGTTAATGAAATTGTGAAAAGATTATGAGAAATAATTTTGGGTTCAACATAAAAAAAAATAATTTTACAGGAATGATTTGTGAATCAACATAATATGTATTATAATCTCATGTAATTTTCACATTTGAAAAATTCATTAAGTTGATAGTTAATTTGCAATAGATAGTTATGAAATATAACTAAAATCAATAATAGATATGAAACAACTTTTTGATTTGGTTTCTTGTTGAAAACAAAAAGTAAAATAACAAGGAAATGTTATGGTGGATGTAATTTCATCTGAATTTAATCAGTAGGTAATTTACCATAAAGTGGAATTTTTGTTCCTAAAAAAAGCAACATAATAAAATAATAGTGAATTTTAGTGAGAATTTGATTGTTGACTCTAACTTTTTAATGAACTGGTAATAAACAATCATCTGAAATTGATGGTACATCTAATATAGATACACCTGAAATCACATACCAAATCAATAAAGTAATTAAATTCGTATGGGATTAGTCGCTATTTTATTCAGATAATTGTATATCATTTTAAGACTATTAATATGTTTTTCAGGTAATAGACACATTCATTTAAACGGATTTATAATGTATTTTCGAGGAAAATCGCGAATATAACAATATTATTTATTGTTATAATAATTTTATTGTTATAATAATTGATAATACTATTCTGTTTCACTTTTATATTTTTGGTTTTGATTAACAAATAGATTCAGTAATCTTATAAAAGAAATTCAAAGATTTTATCAACTAAAACCTAAAAACAAATTTAATACGTTGTGGGTATATTAATATTTATATTTAAACTATTTTTTTATGTTGATAAAATTTCAATGGCAATGGAAGTGGTTTTCCTCTGTTATAAGAAATATGTGGTAAAACTGGCGAAGAAGTGAAAAAGAGAAAATTTTCACTTCTATCGGTTTGTTGGAGTTTTTTTTTGGCAAAGTTTTTTTTTTTTTTTAAATTAACGGTGATATAAAATTTAATTACGTTTATTCAATTCGAGTGTGTATAAATCAATGAAATAATAATTATTAATTCAACTGGATTTTGGTATTTTTTTTTGGGGAGCCATCGATCAGATGGCATCTTGATTATTATGTGTAAATTATTATACACACCGCTTTCATTTTTCACTGTCTGATAATGTAATTCAATTATGATGAATTATTAATTGCCAATCATTGGGCAACGGAATTTCATTAATGTAATTGTTTTCAAATTATCTATATATACATACATAATAATCATCAGAAGGGTATGAAATCAGTATGAACAGTATGAAATCACAATGAAGTATTAAAGAATTACAATTTAAAATAATGAATGATCTGTAATTAAGTTCACTCGATTCTTGGCAGAAAAGTTGTGAAGTTGTAATTATTTTATATTTAAATCATAGTTGTATCTTTGATACAGAGGCCAAATACCAATCACCCAATGTGCTATAAAAAATATGAATTTTTTATTATTCTGATTAAAAGACGATGAATAATAAAGAAAAAAATCATTGATTTATGAAATAAAAATAAAAAATACAATTTATTACTTTCTCTTTATTCATTTGATATAAATTTTACGGTTACATGAATTAATGAAATAGTTTAATAAAACGCAGATAAAACATATATATAAACAAGTACTATGATTGCAATTAAAAGTCATAGTTATAATTACTATATTAATTGGACCATTGTGAATGAAAATATGAAGCGTTTATTGATTTCTGGATATTGCATAGATTTATTTGGTGGCACTGAACTTGTCTGATTGTGGCTGATAGTTTCGTTTTTTTTATTTATTCCAAAAGAAAACTTCATTTATTTGTCAGCGAACATGTTTACAAATTAAAAAAAATAATTTCTAGTATATAGTTTTAAAATCGAATTAATCTGAGTTAACAATTTCGATTTACTGTTAATATTTTAATTCATTGGGAAGCGGTTATGATAAAAAAAAAACACAACAAATAGGGAGAATAAATAACTTGAATGTAAATTAACATATGCATTAAAGTGTTTCATTTAGTGTTTTAAAATTGCCCCATCATAACTACGGTTATTATCATATTCGACCCACTTACGATTAGCATTGAAGATATAACACTTAGAATCTAATTCATTAAAGAACCGTCTATAATAATAAAAATGGTGAAAATAAAGAACCAATTGAGTCTTTCACCAGTTAACTGTTCGAACCGATGAGAGGAGAAAGAATATTAATATAGAGAATATAAAATAGAAAATGATCATTTGACCTATTATGCGCATATTACACAACATAGAATTTGTAATATGTAAATAAGTTCTTCTTTGATAATATCGATTGCGTGTGCGGGAAATTGAAGACATTTAAGTGTGTCAGCTAAGAGACATTTGTAATTGTAATAGTAAAATGACACTTTATGTATCTCGGATTAGAATCGAAAACCGAAATTTTTTAGTATTCCGAAAGCAAGTAGGCATTTTTGATTTTCGATGACATAAGAAGTAATCAATTGCCGGCTTCGATAAATATAACCGAAATACACCAGAATGGAATAATTATTCAATACATGACGATGCAATCATATGTTCAATGTTGTGTTTTAACCACAATTTTAAACGGAGATACTTTTTTTAGTCATTAATCTTCTATAGAAAATGCATAATTGTTTTCTGGTGGCAATTATTCTTGGTATATGAAAAATAAATTACTTGATTTGAGATAATCGATTACTAAAATTACTGACAAATTCTTGGCAATAAAGTATCTGCAATTCTATTATTATTAGATTGGCAACTATGTTTTGTCGTTTTTTTTACTCGAATTTTATAGTTTTGCAAATTTTTCCTCTTTTAATTCCCATTGATTATATATTGTCCGATGTTTTCAACAACTCTCTGCCATCAGATCATTATGCTCGATTTGTAAAACATCATGTCCTTTGCGGCAAGAAAGTTGGACTCTGCTATTTTGACATTATGCGCATTATTAAATTTATTGCCATCAAGAAAATTTTGCAAGGATAGGAATAGATGGTAATCAGAGGGACCAGGTCGGTTGAATAAGGTGGATGAAGAAGAATTTCATATTCAAGCTCCTGTAGTTTTTGCCTGGTCCTTAATGCTGTATTTGGTCATGGTGGAAGACAATACCTTTCCGATTATACAGTGCTGGTCGGAGCTCCTGGATTTTAGTGTTAAGGCGGGTTAGTTGCTCACGTTAGCTGTGACAGTTTGACCCGATTCCAACAACTCCCAATGGAGGGGACCTTGACAATCACACCAAATACACAACATTAGCTTTTTTTTTTGTGTAAATCTGGCTTCACAAGGGCAGGAGCACGTTCTCCACTAAGGACTTTGGCTCTTTTTCGCACACCATATTGCATAAGATCCACTTTTCATCCTCTGTTACCATACGATGCAAAAAAAGGTTTATATCGATTGCGATTGAGCAAGGAAGATGACACCGAAACTTTGTCAGCAAGATTTTTTTCGCTCAATTCGTGGGGAAGTCAACAACACCACTTATAAACGAACCCAAGCTTCTCTAAATGTTTTTCAATCGTCGTATGGGTTACGTTTAATCTCTCCGCGATTTCCCTAGTGGTCAGCAATGGTTCATTATCCACTATTGTGTTCATAATCTCGTCATCAAGCTCTATAGGCCTTCCAGAGCGAGTGTCATCTTGAATAGACAAATCACCGGATCTGAACTTGGCGAACCATCTTTGGATGGTGCGAACGCACGTACCAAATTTTCATGAGCGTCAATAGCTTTATGGCCAAGCTTGAAATCATACAACATTGAAGAACGATAAATAAACATTTCGTTTTGCATTACAAATTCCGATTTTCAAAAAGAAAAACAACCAAAAATTATTTGATATGAATAATATTAATTTCAATTAAATAACACGTCTATTGATACCAAAGTCATCTGAATCGGACAAAGAATTACGCAGTAGTGACTTGCTAAAGTTGGTTTCATACAAAAACCAACAGAATTTAGTTACCAACCTAATAACATGTCCTTATTTTAAATTTTATTTACAAAATTATTCTAGTTTAATTCATCAATCACAATAATAAACGTGAAAACGAACTTAAAACGAAGATAAAATTAGACACGAATATATTAGATTACCAAATGACATTTGTATTTACTACCAATTCCATTTGCGTCCCAACATCAATCTAGGTGCTTAAATTTGATCACCGGTTATTATTCCTTATTAACGATTGTTATTATGTGTCATAATAACACTCGTGTCCGTTGTGGGGAACATAGAATATTTGACTATGCAAAAACATAGTAAAATGTGAATAACGGTACAAGAAAACATAAAATTAATAGTTCTAATGAGTGAGAATGTTCTAATACAAGATGTCTACTTTGCTTTCGGAATACTAAAAAATTTGGCTTTTCGATTCTAATATGAGACGCATAAAGGGTCATTTTACTATGTTGAGTGCTACAAAATAGTTTATGATACTCATTTTTGATTGTGTTTAGGATGGATTCGTCCACACTCCTATTCCAAACCACACGTATTCCAAAACAAATTCCACACAAATTCATGATGGTGAAATAAGATTATTTCATATTCAGAATAGAAAAAGAACAAATTATTTCTTATTTAATAATTTCTATAAATTCAATCAATATGATTTTATAATTATGAAATAAAAAAATATTTTAAACGTGATTTTTTAATTGATCGTGTGTTAAAATTAATATTAATTTCGTTCATTGACTTCATAATTATTAGATTTCATGTAAACCGTTGCCATCAAAAAGAGTTAATTTTCTTTTTTAATGAAATTACAATCAAATTTAAAAGAGGATAATGATACATCGATTATGAAATAAGTTGTGTAGTATAAATTAAATTAACGTTATTTACCAAATGCCTTTTAGGTGTTCATTTACAGCTATTGATTCATCTACCATTTATTTACAGCAACCAATAAAGTTATTTCATTTCCACACTGAACCATAATAATGGTAATTGATCAATCCAAATCAACTGGTAGTCATACACAACAAGTTTATTGACCATATTGCCTTGGACTTGAATTCACCAGTTTAATGATCAGATGAAGAAGCTTCAGATGAAGAAGAATGTTGTTAAATACTGCAAATATTAGTCGAAAACAAGTATTATTATTTTGGATCTTCTGTTGAATCTATTGAATCAATCACCTTTTAAAATAAAACATAAACTGTAAGTATGATTTTTTCTATTCGTATACTTTATTTTTGTTATTTATTTTTTCTATTTAGTTGATTCACTTCGTATTTCACATAACGTAAAATTCATCTTTCTTACCCAAATTATATATACAATTAGCTAATACTCACCTGTGGAAATTCCGATACGTTCGGATCCAGTCTCATTTACTTATTAATCCCATTTCTAACAGTCCATTTCACCATCATAACACGTGAAATAACGAAAATGTGTATATAGCACAGAATATTAACCATTACTATAATGAAACTCAATACTAAACTCTGATTCCATATATTTCTAATGGTACGATGAAATATTAGCATCATAAGAAACAAGTTAAGATCAATACCGTTATTGAAATACTCAATTTTCAGTTTCTACTATATTCTATAGTTTCAACTCTTTTGACATTGTGTTTATAATTTCTCATCTATCTTAATTTCATGTTATTTCAGTTTCTATTCTTGTATACGTTTGGTAAAGAAGAACCAAACGAACGGTTTAAGAAATCATATATGTAATATTAAATTTTTATCAAACTAATAATTTATCGGATAAAGATATGCGTATGAAGTGTGAACTGTTATATTAAGAAATTTTTCGTTTATTTCTTAATAAATCATTCAATTACTTAATTCAAGATGGTAACGTGCCAGATAGATACTGTCTCAAAGATGAATAATCGACCTCGTCGTCGAGGATCGAGTACTTCATCGGGTTTCCGTTTATTGGATGGCGATCAATGTGATACAATGTCTAGTATCAGCCGAAATTCAATTTATAAACAGAAGATTGATCTGATGTTTGATGATTCAAGGTGATATAATGAAATTGATTAGCTTGAAACGAATATGTGATAAACTTTATTGTTTTTAGATCGATCGTAAGCCAACGAATCGGTGAAAGAAGTTCGATAAGGATTCAAAGAAGAATATCAATTCGAAGTGGCTCCACAAGATCAAAACGGAGTGAAGACTATCGGCCAATTCGCCCAGAAATGCGGCGAGTCAATAATAATATACAGGAACAAATTGAACGAATGTTTACAGATGTAGCTAAGGATGCAACTTGCACATTTCCAGTACGATGTTTGGGTGCTTTACCGTTGCCAGAGAAGGTAACAAGCCTGCAAGGATTACAGGAACCTTTAAGACAATTATATTTAAGTGGTGCAGGAATTGGAGTAAGAATATCAATTAAAATTTCAACAAAAATATTAGAATTTATTATGACAAATTTTTAGAATCAAAATGCAGGAACATTAGACATTTGTGGTGGTGGATTAAGAGTACGATTGGCAAATGGACGAGACCCTTTATTGACCCCATTTCATAATATTGCCGTATGGTCTGCTGTGAAATTTGTAGTCTCAGCTTCTGATGGAGGTGCTGCATTTCTTCCACTGATTACTGACCCAGAAAATATTGACAAAAGTTCATTATTTCAGCCATTGAGGTAAGACCATATTAATTAAAATTTATTAAAACAGTTGCCTTACTAAATTTTTAATTATAGTGCGGCTGATAAACGACGATTATCCTCTGGACTTCACGCACCCATTGTTGCAATTGTAATGCGATCAGCGGGTGTTCCTAAGCAATTAGAATGTCATGGATATGTATGCCAAACACCTGAAGATGCCATAGTAATTGCTGCTACATTGTATCAAAGTTTAATGACCCACATGGAAAACGCTCAAAATGTACGAACAAGGAAGCCACGTAATCAAAATGGTGTTAGTTGTATCAGTATTGCTAGTAGTTCCGTTACAAATTTAAAGTCATCACAAATGCATCATTTAATTTCGGATATATCAAAACAAAAACCACCCTCATTACCATCTCGGCCGCCAAGAAAAAAACGAAGTGCTAGTAATTCGTTGAGTGGTAACAGTGATATACAACCGGATCCACTGCCTGATTTGTCAACAGATCAACAATCAACAACTGAGGAACGAAAGAAAAAAAGTCATAAGACGAAAAGAGCACCACCCATACCGGGAACCCTAACGAATTCAACTGCTGGTAAGGAACAAGTTAATGGAGATATCCTGACAAGAGTAGCCATCCCAAGGTCAGGAAGTTTTCTTAATACCGGCGGCTTAACTCGCTACAAATCACGTGCCACTAGACGTATATCGGGTGGAAAAACTACAACTGGTGGAGGGTACGTAATCATAATTATTTCATATTTATTTATTTTGAAAAATCTGAACACTTCCAGCTCTCCTCTTGGATTTAGTGAACTATTCAATGAATTTCGATTGCAAGAAAATCTTCACTCACTCGATGAAATTTTAAATGCAATTATCAATTCTGATGGGATGTCATTTAATGATTTGAAACCGATTTATAAAGAATTTTTATTAAAGTTAGCTGTAACTTTGACTAAGGATGAACTCTATCAGCGATCCAAAAGTATTATGCGAAGACAAAAAAAGAAAAAATTGCGAAGAAAAAATAGCAATGTTCAGGTATGTGACATGATCATTAATCTATCGTTGAATAATATTCAAAAATTAATCCTTAGAATAAACGTCGTAATATTCTTGGTTCCAAGGGTTTGCGTAAGGTTTTTTGGTTCAGTCGATTTCGGAATCATCTAGCGGCAAAGAAAAAATTACAAACAAATGACACTGCATCATTATCGCATAAAAAATCAAATAAAATTGGAGCAAGTGGTTCAGAAGTTTCAATTCAACGGATTGAAAATACTTTAACCGGCCAAAATCGGAATAGTTCCAGCGGGTAATCGATTTTTTTTTCAAATCAATTTGATAAGAGTTATATGCAAATTTAGATGTTTTTCTTTTAGATATGTGTCTTGTTCAGAATGCAGTTATGATTCTGAGGCATGTACTTGCGTGTCTGCTGATCGTTGTTATTGCAGTTTAGGTGCTGATCATGAAACAAATATGAATGTTAAATTGCGAAAAAATCGAGAGAAACGGGATTCATTAACTTCGTGTCACAGTGAAGACAAATGTTACTGTTCGCTAGACGATAATGAAAATGATGGTGGTGTTTCATCAACAACCGAATTTTGTGATTCCGATAGTTGTATAAGTTCGAGTAAATGCTACTGTAAACGGGCAACAACGAAAACTAAGAAACAACGTGGATACAATCCAAATAATTTAGCATTGGATTATGAACTATTTACAGTGAATGGTACGGGCAAACAAGTGAAACCTCACGAAGCATTGAGTGTTAAAAAAAGTGTTGAGATGGCAGCCGTATTTGCGGATGTGAAATTAAGTCAAACAACCGATATAACTAGTCTAATGCCAGCAAATCAACAGAAATCTTTACGTCGCTCTTCCGTTGATCAAAAATCGGAGACAATGAGATCACGGAAAAAGGATGTGGAGAGTATTCGGTCAATGAATCGTCGTAATTCACGAAAAGAAGATATCTATCAGCCGGTTATATCACGTCCCGTAAGTGTTACATTGGAAGATTCATTAGGTTATCTTCCATGACCACCTAACCATTTGCTCAAAGTTAACTACGACCTATTTATTGAATTATAAAAAGTACTAATTAATTAGTTTTAAGCCAGGTGACTTTAAAGACGATAGTTATAATAATTTAGTGTTTGGGACTACATTGACGGTGTTGGGTGGTACGGGATCGACAGAATTACTCATATGTAAAACTCTTTTGGCAATTGAATTCTAGTTGATTGTACATGTAAGAATAATAATCAAAAATCATTTAATCAAAACGAAAAAAATTATTATTTATTTTTATCATAATGCCATAATGTTTAATTAGACATTATAAGAAAATACTTTTACTATCATTTAAATGAAACTATCGTTTTAAAAAAAATAACTATTAATGTGCAATGAAATTATATGTTAGTGATGATATTTTTTTAAATAATGTATTCGTGTGCAATAATTTTTAAGTCTTATTTTTTTCGTATTTAATGTTAATTTTATTATAATTTTAAAACAATACTATATTATTTAATAATCTATGACAACATGTATTAATGTGCAATCTTAATAACCAATTAAGTCTAATAAAACAACTAAAGTAATTATTTTAAAGTAAATTTTCAATAATATTCGAGCTATCAAATCATGAAAAAAATATCGGAAGTACCACACCTCTGAGTCCATTTCATGATACTAGTGGAAATCAAAATCTAAATCAATGTCCATTGTATCATCATATGCCTCGCATCTTAGTATATTTCGTTATTGCAGATAACCCTTGACATTGTCGAAAACACTGAAATATTAAGTTTTTGCGTGTAACAATTTGACAGACAATTCCTTATCTGTAAATCGTTGGTTCATTCACGAATTATTATATTTGTTTTTTTTTTTTTTTTAGCGAACATCTTTCCATCGTTTCAGTTATCTCTTGTGGCAATTTTAATTTTTTTTTTCCATATATTTAAATTTTATACTCTCATATTCTCACACTATCAGTGTTATCATAGACGGATGAATAAAATTTCTGATCAGTTTATATTTAAATAATGCGAAGTCGCAGTTAACAATTTGACATTGTGTCGACTGGTTCGTTTAATTAAGGCGATCATTTTCTCATCATATTAATAGTGAATATAAAAAATATTTAATATTACAACTTTAATTCCGTTAAACAATAAAACATTTAAAATATTTAAGATGCCACAAGCTGACAGTGTGTTCCAAGCACGTTCGGATGGTATTTCTGCTGAGGGTGTAAGAGATCAATATGCTGATGGAAAGGCAGCTAAAGTATGGCAAATTTTTATTGGTGATAAGAAATCAAGAACCGATAATTATCGTCATTTCTTAGTTAATTTATTACGTGAGAAAGGATGTAAACGAATCTTAGATGTAGCATGTGGCACTGGGTAGCAAGCTTTCAGTATATTCAAGCGAGTTTTAATTAATAACTGCTATCAATTTAATTGTAGTATTGATTCAATTCTTCTAGTGGAAGAAGGTTTTGAAGTTGTGTCTGTTGATGCTTCAGACAAAATGTTAAAATATGCTCTCAAAGAACGTTGGGATAAGAGAAAAGATGAAAAATATGACAATTGGATAATTGAAGAGGCTAACTGGTTGACCGTATATGATGACATTAAACCTTTGATTGGTGGAGGTTTCGATGCAGTCATCTGTTTGGGAAATTCCTTTGCTCATATGTTAGACACGTATGGTGATCAACGAGAACAATTTCAGGCAATCAGAAATTTTGAGAAATGTGTTAAACCCGGTGGTCTTCTATTAATTGATCACCGTAATTACGATAATATAATCGCTACTGGTGCAACACCATCAAAATGCATTTATTATAACGTAAGTGTAATCTGAACTGAAAAATAAGTTATCATTAAGTTCAACTTGAATTCCTTTGAATCATCCGTTTTACAGAGCAGTCATATGAGCGACATTAAAACCTCAGTGCTATTTACAGCTGGTGAACCAGCAATGGTAATGTTGGACTACATAATCAGTGCAGAAAATGTAACTAGGTGAGTACACTATGAACAAAAATGTTACACATATAAGAATGTAATAAAATCACATTCGATTCATTTTTAGTGAATTCCGATTGTCTTATTATCCACACAAATTGGCCGTGTTTTCTAATATGCTGAAAACTGTGTTCGGCACAAAATCAAATCATACCACTTATGGTGATTTTAAACCAATTACATCAAATCTACCACCACCAGCATTCTTCCTTCACGTAATGGAAAAAGTCAAATAGATAATACGATAATACGTAAACTGTTGCTAAACATTTAATGACGATCACATATTTAGATTCATGACGTTCTATTACTCAAATAAACAATTTTTTGTTGGCAAAAATCTCTTATCTCACACTATAAAAAGGAACAAAAATACTTTACTGATTGTAAAGTGAATCAACGGATTTATAAGGTTTCTATTCTCTAGCAGTCAGTCGATACGACAGAATTTATTGCTAATATTTAACACCAGTATATAGGCTAATGATTCATTTTTCATTAGTTTCGTCAAGTATATATTCAGGGGTATTGATTCGTTTTTATAACATTATTTTATTCTTTTTCAAATGTTTGTGAACCACTAGATGATGAATTGTAATAATACCCTCTACATTTAATATTGCCAGTTTTAATTCTTTTAATTTGCTTCTTAGTTTTTCAAAAAACTAGGAAATTGTTTCCCAAATATCCTTAAAATAGACACTGGCGAACATAAAGTTTGGAAATAACAAGAACGAGAATATAAAATATAAAATAATGATGTCTTATCTGATTTTCCACAATTTATGTTATTTAATTTTATTTTATTTTTATTACAATACATCAAATTAATATAAATTTATAGATCTACAATTAAAACTGATATTGAAAAATTGAAATAAAACGTAAAGAAAATTCAATCAAGGCATTAATCGAAACTTATGCTAATTCTCTTAATTATTTAATTATTCACTGTGAATTCCTAATACAATTTCAGTTCAACATTTAGATTTACATTAAAATTAACTTTTAATTAAACAAAACGGTTATCGTAATAACAACTTCTTAAGAGTGAGCCTTTGTAAAATGTATCATATATACATTTTCTCTGAAAGTATTTGTATTCAACGGAGAAAACTTTTAATATAAATTCAGCTAGTAGCCAGTAATGGTTCATTGGCTGTTGCTCGCTTTTGAAACTCATTTCTCGGTTTAATATCTCTAATTAATTTACTTTTAACTGTATTTTTTGGATCCTTCAATCTGTCATATTTTTTCTTCGATGGCTTATCGACTTTCTTCTCCTTATCTAACAACTCCAATTGTTCAAAAATATTTTTTGGATTTTTATGTTCACTCGTTGAATTTTTATTACTATAAACGACAACATATTGAGAGAAAGCAGCATCGTTCGATGTATTAATATCAGCAAAATCTCTAAAATTGGCAAATTGCTCATCAGCTCCTGCTGCTTTTTGAGTATATGGTGCTGCATGTGGTCGTCCCTGTCCATTATTATAAAAACTGTAGAAGTCATCATTCTCATGACTTTTCAGCGGTGGATCATTATCCTGATAATAAGTTCCACCGCGAATAACACCGAAATCACCAGATCCCAATATTGACTTATCAAAAGAACTTTCGCGTGGCACCTGAAAATGATTTCTCTGTTCATGCGGTGGATTTAAATATGGTCTTGAATGTCCCAAAGGAGGTATATCCCTGAAAAATGATGGGAAAAAGTTTTGGGCAGCTTGTTGTTGTGAATCTAGTTGGGCAGCACGGTCAATCGCCCCAAACGGTATAACATACTGGCCCAACGAATACGAATTATAGCCATTATTATATGGTACAGCCTCACCATAAAAACCATCTTGTTCCATCATCATATCATCATCTTTTTCTGTAATTAAAAAACATCAAATAGCATAATTTAAAATAACATATACAAAGCATCATAACTTATATAGATACAAAGTGAAAGTGATTCAACGAATCATCAATATTGTAAATAGATAATACCAATATGTAATGTACCAATATGTAACTAAAGAAATTCACATCGAGTGAAGAAATCTATAATTTCTAAGATGAAGTAATGTAATTGAACATCAGTATGGAATTTTTATTAACCATAAATACGGTATGTTTTCAATTCGATGCCCGCATAATCAGAAATATGTTAAAAATGGTAAACCACAAAAGTATATACAGATGAACTATAGCGAGTTCAATTTTAAAGTTACGATGCAAAATACGTAATACTTTAATTATCAATTAGAGATTAACAAAAAAAAAGTTGAAATAAATGACGATGATTCTATATTTAATAGTATTTCAATAATTATGTTATAAGTTTGTTACATTTTGCCTACTATTATGTGAATCATTTAAAGGTTGTACAATGATTTTAAGTCATAGATTAAATAATAAAGTGTTCATACTTATAACACCTGTGCAACATTATGATATCGCTTCAACGTATTATTATTCAACATCAGAACAATTATCATAATAAGTTAACGTGCTTTTTCATAAAAGTCTCATTTTTAATTATAACCAGTTGGCTGCTGTATACCACTATCGTCAGTTTTCGTATCATCTGCTTCAAATTGGACCAGTCAGACATAATACCGCTTTGAATTTCATTTAAAATTCAATGTTTCTTTAGAGAGAAAGTGCTTTATAAAACAGTTTTTACTGCATAAACTCCAGTATATAATTAAAAACAAATGGTAAAATTTATTGTATAATTTGCAGTAAGTTTACGAGCTTGATGATGTATGCAACCGAAGAAGTTGACCCTAACTACTTATGTGAATCCCATTTTCAGGCAAGTAAAATTAGAAAATTATAATATGACGGGAATTTCTGTTTTATTTCGTTTTCATGCAACATTAGGTAAATATTTCCTCAAGACGAATGTATGTGTCTTAACGATTATTCTTCAACAACGTAATAATATCCAACCAATGAATATACAATGTTGTGCACCTTATTTAAATACAATACCAGATTACCATAGTCAGTGGGAATTTGGTTTGTTAAACTTAGCTGTTATAAGCAAAACAATAACAAAATTATAAAGATCATAAACTCTCTAACATCTAGGTAAAATCACCGGCAAACTCTCTCTAAACATTCGCCAAAATCAACGAATTTCTAATCGGAAACTGTTAAATAATAACACTAAGAGGGTCCATTCAATTTAATTGTTCATTTCTTTCTCTGTTACTGTTTAATTATAGTGTTGAACATTATGTCATAATCGTTTGGTGTTTCTTGAAAATCCATCAATGGTTCGTCATTTGAATATTATGCTAAATATGCACATTTCTCTAAATTCCAGACGTTAATAAATGCGTAATGTTGATCTCTTTACCCAAGGCACTACGTAAAAGAGTTGAAAAGAAACACTTGACCAAAATAAATTTAACTTCTTCGATGACTGACTGAAGATAAAATAAGTGGATTAGAGTTATGTTATTCAGCGATCTGTTCACCGATGGGCACTTCAAACAAATAATATTACTAAATTGTTAGTGTGTTTTAGATAATCGCTTAAATTCGTTCATTTTAACATTATTATCATGCGAATCTACCTGTGCTGTATGTCGCATATTAATTACTTTATTTCATTTTATTTAACCTCCTTCAACAACAAACAATCAGCATAATTAAAATCAACGAAAGAATCTCAAGACTCAGCGCATAAATTCACATCTACCGTTTAGCATCAGCATTATTTTATTATTAAATTTAAAATGACCAACTTTTATAATGAGCTGACACTGAAATAATACAGTAACGTAGCTAGAGCAAAATCTACCAACAAATGATAATTGCATCAAACATAATACAAAGATGGTATTGTTCAGTTTGTGTCCAACAACAAAAATCACATACCTATTCAAACTACCGAAAGACTTCAAAATAATTTACATATCAAATATCTTTATGGTTTATATTTTAAACAATTGTATATACAATTTTCAATCAAATACAAGCAAACAATGACCATGCTTCATTGTAATCCGTCCAAGGTTAGTTTAATTAAGAAAATTATTTCTTATTCATCATATTGTTGAACGAAAATCAACAATAGTAATATATTAAATAACGTGCTGACGCACTTTGGTATTCGGTTGAATTAGAAATCAGAATGTGCAACAATATATAGAATCAATTTTAAACTTGATCAATAAATATTGCATATTTGATGCAAATTGGACATTAAATTAATCTATTAAATTTCCGTTAGCAAAATATTAAATAAAATTGATAAAATCTTATCGCACAGTTAATCAACGCAATAACGAATTAGTTTTATTATATTCTTTATATTACAAATATATTATTTCTCCAAAATATTTCCCATATTCAGATGATCAGCCATTTTAATATCAATTGCACTGTAAATTTTATAATTTATAATTAAATAATTTCTGTTTAAGGTTCAGTTAATTTTAAATAATTAAAATTTTGCGTAAATGTTATTACAAACATTTTGATTATGTTTTGCGTCATAAAACTCAATATTTGATATATCCAAATGATCTAAATAAATTAAATCAGCATATTTTTTCCAATATAATTTTTTTTTAAATTTTATTGTTAATTTTATTGTTTCTTAACAATTGAACAGTAATATTTTTCTTTACTTTAAATGAATAACAATGATTGCTCAATAGCAACAGCTATCAACGAATAAAAGTATATTTTAACCGTAAATTAAAACCAAATTTAAATAACAATTGCACTAAAATAATCTATTTCAAATGAAATACATCAACGTCAAGCACCAATTCAGATAATCTATCTAACCCAGTGACTTGAACAATCCCATTACGATTATAATAAATCAAAAGAAAAAATATTTGAAATAATAACAAAATAATATCGAAACACTTACAGTCTGGCTTGAAATAATTGTCCAATTATATCTAGCATAATCAGATAATTGAAACTTTAAGTTCCTCAACAACACTATACTCTCGTACATAGTGAAAGAAAAAAAAATTAATCATAAGATGGCCCATCGATTTTCCATGTAATAACCAACAATACACAGTTACCAGCAGTAAATTATCAATTTCAGGTAAACCACAAATTAAAAAATCTTTTATACATATTTCCTTGATCGAAATTATAGTCTAAGAAAAAACGAGATTGACATTATGACATAACATACCAAAACCATTTAATTCTAACATTAAGTATATTATACCAAAAATTTCATTATTACCATTGATTATCTTCTCAATATTATTATGAATGGCTATATTGAATGTTATGCAACCAACAGTAATGAAATATTAAATCATTCGTGATACATAAAATGAAAATTAAAATTTTATTTAAAATGAACAAAAAAAAACGGCGCTAATCTTTCACGTCCGGATGGACAAAGTTGTACAACTTTCCATTTATACCGAATCGGTTGTAGGCAACGCAAAAGAAGTTGTGCATCTTTATTGAAAATCGTTACTTATTAACTATATATTTAAGAGAGTTTAAAGAATGATCATGGAATGTTGTTACAATACCGTATTATGGATATAAATTTCAGAAAAATAAATATTCCGTATTACGTTTACGGGTAACTCTGAATATAAATAGCAATACAATAATCGTGTACTTCAACCCACATCAGTCTTTTATTTTGAACTATTATTTTGCAACTTATACATAGGTACTATCCTTTCAGCATAATTAGTTTTAAAGAACTATTTAACGATTGTCGCAATGCAATAAGAAATTGTGCATACTGCTGAGTGTAGATTTCTCATCGTTTTAAATGTAAGTGGACAATTATATTATTTCCTAATAATGCAAAAAATATGAGAATAAAAAATATGTGCAGTTGCATAAAAACGAAAAAAAAAAAATCATTAAAAATTGCGGAGTTTAGTGTCTTTAATAATAACCTTGATGCTTGTAATTTTTTTTTTCGTAATATTGTTACATATTGATGAAAACTATTTTACAGCACTAATATTAAATGTTGCAATTTGTTCAACTCGTTAGGCACATATTGAAATTATAGTAATGATGTGTAGAGGATTAATATTGAAAACTTGCATTAAAATTAAGTGTATAAATGAAATAATTAGACAGATTTGAAATAAATATGAATTGAGATTAGCAACGCAACTTGAGTTTCGCTATTTGAATTGTGCTTTTAAATACTAATTGATATACGATTCAATTGATTTCAAACATCTTGATTGATAACTCTCTTCATTTCCTTGAAGAAATTTCATTTATACAAAAATAATTCATGTTGAAATATACTTATTAAAATAATTACCTGATTTCCTTTCTGATAACAATTTCTCTGTGTTTCCCGTACTATATGCATTCAATAATGTTAATCCATTTAAAATTAAGATGGAAAGCAAATAATTTTGTAATTTTTTATGAAACATTTTTGAACTAACTAATTCCTCACTTAATTTTAATTTGTTTAGAATACAACACAATACAATACAATGATTATTTTACTCTATTCACTTTAAATATTTTCGCTTTTATTTCAAAATCAAATAGAAACATAACACATTTCTTATATCTGACCAATATAATAACATTTATATTCAATTAGCACGTTAATCATAATACGAACCTCTTAAATATTTATAATGAAAGGCTTTCTTATTACTAAAACCATGATTTCGACTGATTTGCAATTTTCCAAAGCTGGTTTATTTAATATACGTCTGTTACGTTCAACGATCATTCACTTTCTGTTTAATTTTTTTTTTATATGATCAGTTTCAATATCTCCCCCATGTTATAAAAATTTATAACATATGTCCGCGGTTTGAATGAATCTGTGCCGACTTGTATTGTACACAATAAATATTTGTATCACGTGTATTTTAACCAGCAGAATCAAAAGATAAGATAAACAGGTATGTTTATTTCTAGTATTATAATGATTAATTATAATAATTAAATTAAAAAAACTTGAATTTTTGAGATATAATATCATCGCCTCCATGTCATAAGGGCACAAGTGATATTTGGTAGTTTCTAGACAATCGCGTATAAAGATTTTAAAGCGACATATCTCCTTATAAATTTCTCATATGCCCTTAAGTTTTAATTAATAATCTTATAAACAACACTCTCCGATAAGTACAATTTTTTGACACAAGGTAAATCCTAACTAAATACAATTATGCACAATATATAAGCAAAAAGTACATAGCTCGGTCAGAGAGCCTTATCTTGACCGGAGGCGACGATAAATTGAATATAAAAATGTCGGACTTGGATTTGTATTTGATGAAATTGAGTAATTTAAGACTCGAACCCTTATTAAAAGGGTACGAAAGTACTTATCGCAATAATTTTATTGCGATATTTTTAATACATATGTACTACTTTAAATTGAGACTTTATTAGAATAGGCACCCAAATCAAATTCGCCAAGTGGAAAATATAATTATTAGACCAGATATATACTATAATTATACTATATCAGGTATACTGAGCAATAGAAAAATACCATATGAACGATGATACAGATATACAAAGTAAATTTTTATACCATGATATAAACTAGGATTAAAACAAAGATTTATTCGAACGAGCGATTACAATTGGAACAGACTCTTTTTTTAACTGTATGTTTCGCTATAAAATTGAATATTTAAATTTAATTTAAAATACAATATTGTGGATTCAAATCGTGTGTCCAACGCGTTCTTTTAAATGCGTCTTCCTCGTCTAAATCTCTTTCTTCGATTTCCTGGCGTACCACTTGATCTCAAGATCTAAGGATTCGATCATCACCCATTCTTATAAGATGTCCAAACCATAGTAATTGTTTTTTGGCTATTCTATCCAGCGCTGTCTCTTTGGCTTTCATCTTTTCTCTTATCACTGACTTACGTCCTATCCTGTCTTTATGTCCTGACAGATCTTCTCAGATAGTCCATTTCAATATCATTGATGCTGCATTTCTGTTGCATATTCATCATCCAGGCTTCACTTCCGTAATTCAAAATGGTCTCTACAACGGATTTTCCCAAGCGTTTTTTGGTATTTCGTGATATCTCTTTTGCCCACCATATACTGTTCAGGCTCCCAATTGCTTTCCTGCTTGTTTCCATCCCATGTTTAATTTCCATGTTACATTTGCCATTATCCGTTATCATTGTGCCTAAATATTTATATGTTTTCACTCTTTCAATGTTCATGTCATTCAACATTAGTTGACATTCTGTTTGCACATTGATGGCCATTAATTTTGTTTTTTCGATTTTCGTTTCGAGTCCATATCTTTGATATTCCTTGCTTAGATGTTTAAACATGAATTTCAAATCTTCAAGTCCTAAGCAATTATTACTTGATCACCTGCAAATCCCATGGAATAAAGGATGTCATCTGTTCCAATAAGGATTTCCATCTGATTCACCTGTATTCTCCAATCATGTAGAACCATTTCGAGGTATATGTTAAAAGCCAACGGTGATAAACTACAATATTGTCGCAACCCCTTTGATGTTTCTATTGGTTGTGATATTATATTCCCAGTTTTAACATATGCATTATTATTTTGATACCGTGTTTGAATGATATTAATAACATCCGGTGTCACGTCAAATCTTTCAAATGTCCCTATAAATAACCCTCTTAGTACCAAATCGTAGGCCTTTGATAGATGAGTGAATATAGCCATGAATGAATGATAGGCCAGGTCCAGTCCTCGTTTCACCTTCTTTTCGATAACTTGTCGTAGAATAAAAATATTGTCTGTACATAAACGGTTAGTTCTAAAACCACATACGTCCTCACTTAATCTTCCACTGGTTTTCTGTCTTAAAATTTTGTTCAAATTTAAAGCTATTTACATTAGTTCTTATTTACTAATTACTAAATCTAATTGGTCCACTTATCATTCGTTTTATCATACGGTAATCTGGAACAATTGATTACCGATCAATTATTCTTTTATAATTCAATTTCAAACTTTTTCTATTGCTCTAACTGACTCTTATTCAATATAGCTTATTGACTATAGAACAATTATGAGAGAGGTAAGATTTTCACCATTAGCCCTTTTTGGTTTGTAAAGAGTTCTGTTTCCTCAAGATACTTAGTAGTATCTATCCCAAGATATCTCCTCTTTTGTTTAAGAATGTGAAAATCACATTTAACACTAGGGGCCATGGAGTGATCATTTTTGCCACAAATTTGGTCAGATGATAGTTTATCCGGAGTAGAATAGTATTTGTTTATCTTTACCACCTATTAAAATTTTGTTTGGTTTGATATACTGTAAGGGTGTCAAATTGAACAAAGAAAATGTTTTTTTTTAAACAGCGTATCTGCATATGAAATTTTTTTAAAATTTGAAATAATTTTGCAGAACTTTTTAGAATTTGCAAACATTTTTCAATATCTACTGGGCGTGATGTACGTTGTGGATACTATTCTGTTTCACTCTAATTTTTTATTCGAACATATATTGTTTTTTAATTTATGTACATTTTTCTTTTTTACATCATTCTACAAGGGATGTATATTCTAATCTTCCCAAATATCGATTTTGGTTTGGTGTGATATACTGAAAGGGCGTCAAGTTGAAGAAAGAATTAGTTTTTTTTTAAACAGTGTATCTGCATATGAAATTATTCTACACTTAGAATGTTTTTAAAATTAAAAATATTTTGCAGAATTTTTTAGTATTTGTAAACATTTCAATAATGTTTTTTTTTAAGTGTTGATGATATTCTGTAAAATAAGATATCAAATTAAAAGTAATTCACTGGTGGCATACTCAACAATCATTGAAAAAAAAATTGTTATATTCAACAATCAGTTGAAACAAAAAATAATTCATTTCTGATATAATAAAAAGACATACAGAAATTTTTGATTATTAAAAAGAACAATTGTGTTTAAAAAAAGTGTAATTGAATAGAAGGAAAAAGTAATTTCAAATTGATTTAAAAAGAGGAAAAAACTGTGTTTTATTTCAACAATTACAATTGCAATTATTCGATGGCCACCAGACTATATCTTAACAGAATGTAGAGAAAGTTCTTCTCTATAATATTCCCGTCAATCATGAACATACAAGACTTCATTACTCACGCAACAATACACTCATAAATTAGCGTTTCAAATAAAGCCAATTTATTCACCAGTGTCCTTGAACACAGTTGAATCACACTCTTCATTTCCATAATTAAATACTTTCATGTTTTTCAGAATCGACTTTTAATATATGAGTTTGTTTTCTACTAAAAACAAGGGGCAAAAAAATCCTCCTTAAGACCTTTCTCTCAAACGCGGATAAGATACTACAGTGTTTGGCACTGAGAACCCAAGTTTCGGCGGCGTATGTGAGTAATTGTATGACCATCGTCCTCAACAGCTTGGAATTTCTGGTGAGATTTCGTGATTTGAAGAATTAAACCAGAATAAAGTAAGCTCTGTTGGCTTTTAACAGCCGAGCGCGTATTTCCAAATCCATATTATTATCGGCTGCATTGATCAACCTAAGGTAGGTGAATGTTAGCACCACGTGAGAAATGGCATCAGAGGATAATGAAATAGAATTCAAAGTTGCTGGCGAAAAGGGATAATTGTCTGAAGAATTACAAGTAGTAGTACTATTATTATTATAGACATAGGGGAAGAATTTAGCGAAGAGACTGACTGATGATGGTAAATTCATCGAACTGTGTTCGTCTAAACGCATACACTGGGTATCCTCTAGTCTTCCGTTTTGAGTCTATAAAAGACCACAAAGAACGAGAACTGTCTCTCAGAGATTGTCTCAATGATACGATGCAGTTGGTGAACGCAAGTCTCGACAAGGTTCGGAACTCTTGACAAGCCAGTTTATAAGATGCATAATTGTGCGGCGTTTTTTAAGTTTTCTGAACAGATTGTTACGCTTGCATTTAAGCTTGCGAAGTTCAGTCGAAAACCAAGGTGGATGAGAAGTGTCAGTGCGTCTAGAGTGGCGTGGTACATGACGATCAAAGCCCTGGACCATAATCTGGGCAAAAATTAAACTGATGGTTCAAATAAATATCAAAATTCAAAGCTGGATGATAAGCATCCACAGGTACTAATGGTGACTACAGATTGTAAACAGGTTAACAACAATCGGGTGACATAAAAATAAGGTCAAGTAATCGACAACGATTGTTTAAAACATTGTTTAACTGGATGACTCCTAACGACAACAACACATCAAGGAAGCGCATTCTTGAGTCTGGGGTGAACGATACGCCATCATCAGTCACGTTCCACTTGACCGCCGGTAAGTTAAAGTCGCCCACAACACACAGTTTATCACTTAAACCAAGCATGGAAGCAATCGACGTGACAGCCTCGGCATTCTCATTGTAAACGGTTTCTTTGGAATGAGACGGGATATATGCATTATAGATAACGATGATGTGGTCACGCATATAGACCCGAGCACAGCAAAATTCAACGGACGAGGGACTATACGGTGGAACGAACGCAGATGCATTGAGTCCCGGTTGGCACGCAATCAATACACCGCCACCACGAACTGCCGTCGATGAAACACGATCACCACGAATAACAAAAAAGTCCGAAAGAAATAATTCCGTAGAGTCAATTGCGGAGTTCAGCCATGTCTCGGTGAAACAATAAACATCGAAGTAATTTTCCAAGACACCAAGAAAGATCTCGTTAGTTTTAGATCTTAGTCCACGCACATTTTGATAGTATAAGGACAAACATTGATCATTCTGATGATTAATATTCATCATATTGGCATTCCCATCACCTATGAAGGAGGTGAATTGCCGCTTTATGAATGTGTCGGCGCAGATGCAATGGAGGTAGCATGAGCAGTCTTTATCGCAGAGATGGCTTTAGGAGGACGGTTTACAAATTCACGGACAACAATGAATGTAGGCCAACGATCAGCATCCAAGACATCGACGAAGTACGAAGCTGGAATCCCGGCTTTAAACGATTTAAAGCTTCGTTTTACGGAGTCGTTTTCGGTTCTGGGTTTTAGTTCGGATACTCTCACTTCCTCCAGTGGAGCACCAGTACATGCAGAAACCATAGAACTGACAGACTCAAAAAAAACAGTAGCTTCCTGGCCTCAACATCGGCTACACCATTAAAAGTTGACTTGCTGGAGCCAACGACAACATCGGGCACTTTGGAGCCGCGATTTATATATTAATTTTTCCTCTTCGATTTTCTACTCTCAACCAAGGTGAATCCACTCTGCACCGAAGACGCACTCACTCCAGGAGTAGAATCAGCATCGGAGTCAACACCACCACTTGCACTGGTCACATTGCGACCACGCTATATTTTGGCGGCAAAAGCATCAGCTGACGGTACTAGATTGCAACTGTTAGTTACCGCTGTTTTTCGCCTCTTTACATCAGGTGACGGCACTTTCACAGTAAGGTTGTTTATCTTGGTGTCAATAACATCCAAACGCTGCATAATACCCTGTAACATAGTAAACATGGGTAAGTTGTTCTGGATCATCGCAGCACAGGCATCACACACGCAGCGGTAGATACGGTAAACCGGCGCCAACGACTGTCTGGTCAGCCTTGATGGACCGCCATCAATACACGGTAAGTGCAATAGACTATTACAGGCAAAGCACTTAGCCACCAGGTCATCCCCAATGGACAATGGAGCACAACACTCAGCACAGCACCCCGACATAATCACAGGATACAGGTAAGTATAACAATCAAAATATGTAAATATAAAACCACAAATAATCAGAGCAAACCAATTTTCGGTCTACACTCAACTTTGGATTGGTCTGATGGATCGTTGTGCCACTAATGCCTCAGAGAACGTAAGAATAGCTGTAACAGCAGGCCAATTTCCATAGAGTCAAAAATGCAAGTAGTGGTTCTCAGTATTATACGTTCCTATCCCGCTAATACCTCATTCAACGGTGCATAGTCATAAGTGAGGTAGTTGTACAGACTAATTATTATTATTGTGCTATTAATGCCTCTGTTAGCGATTTCGGCTGGGATCAACTCCATATAGTCATAAATGCTAATATTGGTACTTAATGCTATACACCATTATGCATTTGAAGTGGTGCAGAGTAATTTTAATAGCTCCCCACAGATTTTGGTGGAGTTTGGCGATGATCGATTTGTACAATTTGTATGAATTGATTTGAATGGATATGAGTTACGGTAAAAGAGTCGGTCAAAAACTCGGTTGTGAAAAAAACCGATGTGTATTCAATATTATATTTATATATATAATTTATTTCAATCAGTCATTTATACGGTCGTGAAAAAACCAATTGTTATTATTCAATTCAAGTAAGTTTCAGAACTTCGAACATTGGTACGTGTTTCTCATTCAGCGCATTTTCAGCTAATATATTATTCAAGGGTAGTTTACTTGTCCCTATAACACTATTTTAAATAGTAAGATGATTTTATACATCAATTTCGCTTATTTATTTTTATATCTGTCTCTTTGTATACTCTGTATAAATAAATTGTAAAAAAATGGTCGTACAATCACTTTACGGTTGACTCCTGACCTGTACGATTACGACCATTTTGAAGTAAGCTTAGTGTAAAAGGGTTACAACTCGACTTAACACCTTTTCCATATTATGGATTCTGAGGCATTTGAGATGTTTGAAGATGATACTTCATCTGCATCGACTGCAGCTAGCTTGACCAGCACATGCAAAAAAATTAAAAGCTAGATCCAGCGACAATGGGTCTTTAATGACAACGTCACAAAAAGCTTCCTATAGGCAGTTAGGAGATCTTATTCCCACGTTGCAAACTGAGATTGTCAGATTAAGAGAAGAAAACTTGAAACTCAATGAAAGTTTATCGAACCCAACAAAGGCCAACGGACCCAAAAGTGCAGTAATTGATCATGGTCTACAGGCAGCAACTATTTCATGCGAAGCCACTGCGATGCCAGTTACCAGTAAGCCTTCAACAGCGAAGCGGACCAGCAAGCCGCCCAGTACAAACAAGCTACCTGAAAAGAAAAAACCAACTGTAAGTGATATTAAAGAAAAGAAAAACGCAAATATTCCCCCAATAACAATGTTTGATGCAGACATTAAGCAAATAAATAAGTTTTGTAAAGATAGTAATGTTAAGGATTATTTTGTTAAAAAGAATATCAAACAAGTCAGTTTGTACTCTCCAACCATTGAATCATATAAAATAATAAAAGATAAATTAGTTAATAATGGAGTTAAATGTTTTACACACACACCAAAGGCCGAAAAAGGCCAAAATTTAATACTTAAAAATCTATAAATGGGTTATGACGTAAATGAGGTCAAGGAAGAATTTACTAGACTTAGTCATGAGGATAAAATACAAAGTGTTATGTTACTCCGCAACAAGCCTCCCTCGTATTATAATTACTTTATCATTAAATTAAAGCCCAATATAGATGCTAAAATTTTCCGAAATATTGATCTCTTTTTAAATCATAAAGTTGTCTTTGAAATTTTCAAATCTAGTGAAACTGTGCAATGTTATAGGTACCAACGTATTGATCATGTGGCATATAATTGCAATCTTGATCCAAGGTGTGTGAAGTGTCTCAATTCGCACGCTAAAGATCAATGTCCAGTTGATAATATTGGACAAAAAGTTGCATGTGTATACAATCAAGAGGGACACGTGGCGAGCTTCAGAGGTTGTCCGGTCCACATGAAGATCAATCAAAAAAGATTGAAAATAATCCAAAATAAGCCAGACAATATAAAATTGATAATTTCACTCAACCTAATATTTCATATGCTGCGAAAGCAAAAAATTCAATTCCAGTAAGGGTTAATAATTCGAACGAAATTATGGATTTCTTGAATAAAAATCATTGGAAAGCTTTGGTTTCTCTTATAATAAATTACACGATAAATTCTTACAATTAAAAATTAACTATGAACAAGCAATATGAACTATTTCCATTAATGAGAAAAAAAATATACTCATAGGTTGTCAAAAAGAAAACTATGATTAATACTCAAAATTCAATAAATTTCACTATAAATGTTAGATCTTTAGTCGCTCATAGCAAGAGACACGAAATTGATAATATTCTACAATATAATAAACCCGATATTATACTTTTGAATGAAACCAGGCTCAAATCATGCCACAAAATTTATTTTCGAAATTATAAACTATTTAGAGACGATAGCATGTCAGGTGCTAAATTAGGGACTGGCATACTATTAAAATCAAAATTCATTTATAAAAAAATAGAAATTGTTAACATCACCTCTTTTAAACTACTTGTATTGAAATTCATTTTGAAAACTCTAAATTCTTTATTAGCGCAATTTATAAAAGTCCTTAAAAAAATGATATTAATGAACTTTTAGAAATAATATTAAAGGGAAAATCGTATGAGGGGTTNTTTATAAAAAAATAGAAATTGTTAACATCACCTCTTTTAAACTACTTGTATTGAAATTCATTTTGAAAACTCTAAATTCTTTATTAGCGCAATTTATAAAAGTCCTTAAAAAAATGATATTAATGAACTTTTAGAAATAATATTAAAGGGAAAATCGTATGAGGGGTTTATCATTGGAGGTGACTGCAATTGTAGACACACCTCATAGTTTAATAATATCAATAATACAGATGGTCTTGCTCTTAATAATTGGTTAGAATCCAACGCGAGGACACTAGGGGTAAAAATGGTTTATTCGGATTTACCTACCAGAATAATGAACTCATTTGAAAGTAATATAGACTTCTTAATTGACGACAGCATTAACGTAAAGTACCGACAAAATTCTCAATATCTTAAAACTTTCGATTTTACCTCAGACCACACAATTGTTGAAATCATTATTCAAATTCCTATTGTCTCAATTAAAGAATCTAAATTTATTAAATTGTATGAAAACCTAATTAGCCATTGATAAGGAATAAGCTGGATTCTGTACTGTTATTACCCAATATATACACGAACTAGGACAGTAATGATATTGATCGGTACCTTGATGAGGCTCATAGCCTAAACAAACATTTATTGGATATGTACGTTCCTAAAGTCAAAATAAATCCAAATTCGATTATTCCATTAAATTAAACTATTCTGGCAATGATTAAACACAAAAAAATCTGAAGACAAGGCTTACGTAGATATCCTCGTGATACAACTTTCCTTTCTTTTTATAAAATTAATAAATATCATAATTAAGAATGCAATTTATAAACTTTATAATGATCTTTATACGAAATTATTTGAAAATTTGAAACCGGCCCCTGATTTATTTAGAGTTACAAAAAGGATATTTACAAAGAAAAAAGACAGATATATTTTGATTGATGGTTGTAGTGATGGACTGCAAGCCTCTAATCAACTTCGTTAATATTTTACAAGTGTATTTAATTCATCGGAAGCATTTAATGCTGTTATTGATACCGATTTTTTAACGGAGTTCTCTGTCGATAACCCTTCTGATGCTCTTACTGATACTATTAGCAAGAAGTACTTTAGTGGTTTTCGTACGGTCAAGTCAATCAACAAATCGAGAAATAGCAAAAATATAACGCTTGTCCATCTAATACCAAAAACCGGTAATGTTATTAACTACAGACCTATCTCTTTACTCCAACCCGAGAGTAAAATTCTGGAAATTCTAGTGAAAGATAATTTTGACATAATTATTGAAGAACAGAATCTCTCTGATCCGGATCAGTTTGGATTTACTAAATTTAAATCAATATCGTCTGCTGTCGCTTTGTTTACAGAATCTATTTAATTAGGTTTCAAAAACAAGGCTGCAACGTTGGCAATAACATTAGACATCTCTAAAGCTTTCGATAAAATTTCACATTCTAAATTATTAAATAAAACGATCATGGAGAATCTTCCAGGCTTCTTAATTAAATTTTTCTCTTCCTATCTTTCGGAGAGATGTAGCAAAATTAAATGTAATGACTCAATTTCGGACAGTTTTTCGGTTACTAATGGAGCACCCCAACGATCAGTCCTTGGTCCCACTTTATTTAACTATTATATTTCGGATTTTCCGCAAGGTGACAGAAGCATTGGTAAGATACTTTATGCTGACGATGTAATCTTATTTAAACAATCCAAACTCATTGGTAACAGTGTTAGGATCATGAAGAGTTATATCAGTAATATCTCACAATATTTAGTTAATAAAAATTTAAACCTTAACGTAAATAAGTGTGAAGCAATCATAATTTCGGAAACTGATAGATTTATTGCAAAAAAAGACAGACAATTTGTTAGTAATGGTCAAGTTATTGTCAACAATAGTATGATACCTTTCTGGTACAATTTAAAATATCGTGGAGTTTTCTTCCACAAAAGTTGTAGTACTGTTTATCACATTAATAACTTAGTTCCCAAAGCCAGGTTTTTCCTTAACTAGAAAAGTTTCTCCTATAACCAAATTGGTATATTATAAACAATTAATACGGCCAATTATTTATGGTTTCAGAAAATTCAAATATAAAAACTTACCGCCGAGTAAGTTAATCAAAACACCGCCATGGACGGTTCCAAGCCCGGCTGAAATAGGAGGAGGGTAAGTGATATTTGCGGGTTGG